>JAQZBX010001477.1:0-11380 GCA_029593785.1 Cabassous unicinctus | reverse complement strand
TCAACATATCTTACCATATCTTATTGAATGATGAAATTCAATCCTTAACATGTATCAAACCTGGATTATGTATATGTTAACACTCAGCACTTAAACTTAGTGAAGTTTTCCTCAAAATATAAAGAGGCTTTTATTATAAAAGACACAATAACCTGGGTGTCCACAAAGCCCTGGCTAATAATATATATTGCTAAAAAGGAGAGTTGTGGAGGGAGTGGAATGGTGGAAGCCTCACATGTGGAGGAACAGTGTTCTTCTAATTGCCATATGATAGTTCCATGGTTAGAGATAAGCCCATTTTTTTGCAAGATCTAAACATATTTCAATTAGAAATTTACATTTGTATGTGCCATTTTAATTATGGTTGAATTAGTTTTCAAAATTTGAAGGGCTAAAATTATTTGACAAATTGAGGACTTCTCTTGGAAAAGAAATTTGGGATTCCCTAATTTGCCAAATAGTTTAAAATATAAAAATCTCATGGAAGGGAACAGTTCATTATGACTTAAATATATCACCAGTCTTACGTCAGTAATTGTGACTGGGCAACTGTAATAAATCATTAAAAGTTCCTGGGTAAGATATTTGTGAATTTCACTTTGAGTTAGGAATCTGTTAGCAACAGGCTTTTCAAAGCCACTCACGGGAAAAGAAAGAGAAGGAAATTCTGAACAAGCTGAGATATATAGAGCAAAAATGGGTCATATTTATACATATATGGGGTAAAGGAAAGATGAATTGGGCTATTTAATCCATACTAACTTATGTGATTTTTTATATATATTATTTATTTTTAGAGATTCAGGTTACATAAATGTTACATAAAAATATAAGGGATTCTCATACGCCCCACTACTTCCCTCTCCCACATTTTCCCACATTTACAACATCCTTCATTAGTTTGGTATATTTGTTACAATTGAACTAATATTGAAGCATTGCTGCTAACCATGGACTACAATTTACATTATAGTTGACATTTTGTCCCTCACAATTTTGTAAGTTATGTGAAAATATACAATGGTCTTTATCCATCACTGCAATGGCATGTAAATCCAATATCCCAAAATTCCCCCCATATTACACCTATTCTTCCCATTCCCAACCCTCAGAACCCTTTGGAGGCCACTGCCTTTATACTAATAAGAATTACAACACCTATCCTCTAGTTCATTGGACTCACCCAGGACAACTAACCAAGAGATGTAATGGACAACACATAAACCAAGGAACAGTGAGTATCTGCAACTGCAAGCAAGATAGCTCCAACCACCTGCCCCATTGGAACTAAGCCCTTTCTTGAATGACAGCAGAGTATACATCACCATCCCCAAATCCTCAAGATTGGGGAATGAACAATGGGCTAAAGTAGATGTATTGTTATCTGCTATAGACTTATTATTATTCTAACAATGGAAGTACACTTATCATTGATGTAAAGGCAGTTTATGTAATTTTGAGTTATTATTACTAGAATTATATTGCAGGTTTCAAATATTGATTATCTGATGAATGTGAGGAAAGTGAAATAATTACATAAGCTGAAGGGATGGTGGCATGAAGAAAAGGAATAATTTTTTGCAGGAACAGGTATTACACCTATTTTAATTTATTTTAGCTCATATTTATTAACATCTTCTCCTGTAAGTATAATGCAATGAAGGAGCATGTCTCCAGAAAATTCACATAGAGGCACTGATCAAGCAAAAATAAGACTTAAGGTGTGTTTGTTAAAACATAGATGCAGATACAAGCAATAAGATATTTTAAAAATTATAAAACTTAAAAATATGAATCAGTTGGTATGTTGAGAAGCATTATATAATTGTTAATTAATTGCTCTTGTAAGTGAGTTCTATATGATCAAGTAATCTGTTGAAAATTAGAGGTAATTTATTGATTATTAAATACACACTGCAAAAATCAGCAGTGCATATTTTGACATAGAATTGCATTTTACAGAGTTGGCTAAAGCTAGAAGTATAAGTTAAGTTTAAAAGAGAACATCTACTACTGCAAAGAAAAAAAAATAGAATTATAAAACAAATAATGTGGAATGATGAGACATACTTGTAACAAAATTGAAAAATGAAATTCACAGAAATTCAAATATATGACGGATGCTGACATTAAATTATGAGACAAAATGGATTTGAGATTTGTATTAATAATGAATGAATAATAATAAGTCAGAAGAATGTGAAAATATGAAGAACAGAACTAAGACATGGATAAAGTCAGTTGAAAAGAGTCCCCAAAAAATATGTGACAAACCAAACACACGATTTTAATGGTACATAAATAAATAAGTAAATATTTATTACAATTCTTTCAAGATGTAATTTTTCATTTAAAAATCTATTTTTAAAATATAACATAAAACTATACATCTTGTAGTTTCCTGTGAACTTGGTTGCACACATGTAGCCTTATATAACCAAGATTAATATATGCATAAAACTAATTTTTATTAAATGTACATAATTATTAAAATTTATTTGGGAAATATATATCAAGAAAAAATGATATATTTTAACCCATTATTTTCTCTTTTGAATATATAATTTACTGTTTATTTTTTATATATTTACGTTTAATATAAATCAAATTCCAGTGTATAATTATTTGTGTCTGATTTCTTTCACTTAGTATGTTTATATTTTGTCTGAAATTACCATCTTGTAATATTAACAAACATTTTTTCAGTTTCTAGAAAGCAGTTTTATATATGCAATATTATCCATATACACATTTAGCATAAGATTTTAGTCTGCTATACACTCCCATATTACATTTTTAGCTTTCTTTTTGTAATATGCATGACCTTAGACTTTCCTTTTCAACCACTGTATTACCCATATAATAACACTGCTAGTTAAAAACATTGTGTTTTGCTTTCACCATTTCTATTCATTTCCAAATGTTAGCACACATCCTTTTTATCAATTATGAACAAGTTAACCCTCAGTTTTCCATTCCCTAAACTCATTCAATTTTCTGTTGAACCATATTCAAGTTATTGCCCTGAGATTACACAAAATATATAGTTCATAATTGCATAATCATACCATATTTGTCCTTTTGTGTCTGGCTTGCTTCACTCAACTTAATGTCCTCCAAGTTTATCTATATTGGCATTTGCTTCACGACTTCATTTCCTCTTACAACTGCACAATATTTCATCGTGTTTGTTTATCCACTTATGGGTTGATGGACACCTAGGTTGCTTCCATCTTTTGTCAATTGTGAATAACACTGCTATGAACATTGTTGTGCAGATGTCTGTTCAAGTCAGTGCTCTCAGTTCTTCCGGGTATATGCCCAGTCATAGTATTGCGGGTCACTTCGCAAATCTATATTCAATTTCTTTGTGAACTGCCAATTTTCCACAGTAGCTGTACCATTCAACATTCCAAAAAACAGTGAATAAGTGTTCCTATCTTCCCAAATCCTTTCCAACACTTTTAATTCTCTGTCTTTTTAATAGTCACTATTCTTAAAGGTGTGAAATGATATCTCATTGTAGCTTTGATTTTCATTTTCCTAATCGCTAGTGTTGTTCAACATTTTTTCAATTTATTTTCACCATTGTCTTTCTTCTTGGGACAAATGTCTATTCAAGTCTTTTGCCTAGTTTTTAATCAGGCTGTTTGTTTCTTTATAGTTGAGTTTCAGCATCTCTTTATAAATCATGGATATTAAGGCCTTATTGGATAAGTGATTTCCAAATATTTTCTCCCATTGAGTCAGCTGCCTTTTCACCCTTTGACAAATTCCTTTAAAGTGCCATATTGTTTAATTTTGAGGAGAACCTATTTATTTATTTGTTTTTGTTGCTTTGTATGTAAGGTCCAAGAAACCACCACATATCATAAGGTCTTTAAGAACTTTTGCTATATTTTCTTCTAGCAGTTTAATGGTCCTGGCTTTTATTTTAAAGCTTTTGATACATTTGAGTTGATTCTTATATAAGGAGTGAGATAGGGGTCCTCTTTCTTTCTTTTGCTTATGGACATCCAGCACTCCCAGCACCACTTGTTGAAGAGACTGTGTTGTCCCAACAACATGGGTGTGGTTGGTTTATTGAAGTCCAGTTAGCCATAGAGGTGATGGTTCATTCCTAGACTATCAATTTTATTCCACTGATTAATGTGTCTATCTTTATAACACTACCATGCTGTTCTGACCCCTGTCGCTTTGTAATATATTTCAAGGCCAGGAAGTGAAATTCTGCCCATATTTCTTTTCTTTTAAGACTGGGTCTTGGCTATTTGAGTGCACTTTCCCCTCCAAATGAATTTGGTAATTGCCTTTTCTATTCCTTTGGAGTAGAGTGTTGGGATTTTGATTGATATTGCATTGACTCTATAAATCAGTTTGGGTAGGATTTATATCTTCACAATATTAATCTCTGAATCCATGAACATGGAAAATTTTTCCATTTGTTTAGGTTTTCATTGAATACTTTTAGCATTGTTTTGTAGTTTTTGTATGTAGGTCCTCACTTCTTTTGTTAAATTGATTTTAAATAGGTGAGTCTTTTTTTGCTATTGTAAATGGAATTTTTTCCCTGATTTCCTCCTGAGATTATTCAATAGCAGTGTACTGAAACATTTTATTTTTGCGTGTTGTTTTTGTATCCTGTCACTTAGCTGAACGTGTTTATAAGCTCAAGTAGCTTTGTTTTAGACATTTCAGAATTTTCTAAATATAAGACTATGTCTTCCATGAGTAGTGAGAGTGTTACTTCCTCTTTTCCCATGTGGATGCCTTTTTATTTATTTTTGTCTAAGTGGTCTAGCTAGAACTTCTAAAACAATGTTGAATAACAGTGTTGACAGTGGGCATCAATGTCTTTTTTTCAAATTAGAAAGATTTAGAAAGATTTCAATTGAGTACGATGTTGGTTGTGGGTTTTCCATGTTTGCCCTTTTTCATACTGATAAATTTTCCTTCTATTCCTATTTTTCAAAGTAAAGTGTTTTTATCAAGAAATTATAGTGGATTTTGTGGAATGCCTTTTCTGCATTGATTGAAATGACCATGTGGTGATTTTTTTCCCATCAATTTGTTAATGCACTAATTGATTTTTTTATGTTGAAACACCCTTGCATACCAGGAATAAATCCGACTTAGAATTCGTGTATAATTCTTTTTATATGCAGTTGGATTCTATTTGCAGATATTTTATTGAGAATCTTCACATCTATGTTTATTAGATAGATTGGCCTATAATTTTCTTTTCTTGCAGTATCTTTATCTGGCTTTGGTATTAGGGTGATATTGGCTACATAAAATTTGTTTGGTAATTTTCCCTCCTCTTCAATTTTTGGGAGAGTTTAAACATGTAGATGCTAATTCTTCTCAAACTGTTTGATAGAATTCACCTGTGAAGACACCTTGTCCTAGACTTCTCTTTGTTTGGAGAGTTTGATGACTGTTTAAATCTCTTTAAAGATGATTTGTTAAGTTTGTGTATTTCTTGTACAGTCAATGTAGACTGTGTGTTTCTAAGATTTTTGCCTAGGCTTTTGGCATACTCTTTCTCATAATATCCTCTTATGATCCTTTTAAGTCTATGGGATCAGTCAAATATTCTCTCTTACTTTTTATTTGCTGTTTTTTTTTTTAATTTTTTAAAAAAGATACTTAGTTACATAAATGTTATAAAAAAAAATAGGGATTCCCAGACTCCCCACCACCCACACCTCCCAAAACCTCCCACATAAACATCCTTCATTAGTGTGGCACATTGATTGCAATTAATAAACACATCTTGGGGCTTTGCCATTAAGCATGGACCGTAGTTCACACTGTAGACCACACTTTCTCCCACACAGTTCTGCATGTTATATGATATGTCATTGCAATGTCACTCAGGACAATTCCCAAGTCCCAAAAAAGCCCCTGTATTACATCTGCTTTTCCCTCTCCTTGCCCCCAGAGCCTCCAGTGGCCACTGGCTCCACATCAATGTTGTAATTTCTTCCATTGCTTGAACCACAATATGTCTATAGTAGAATACAAGTAAGTCCACTCCAGTCCATAGCTCTTCCCCTCAACCTGAGGAATATGGGATGGTGATGTCCAATCCACCAAAAATTGAGAGGGGACTTATATCCCATAGAGAAGATGGATGGGATTATCATGCCTGCAGCTGCAGACTCACTCCATTCCCTGGGTTGGCTGTTGTCCATCATCAACTCCCCACCAGCTGTCCTAGGTGAGTCCAATGAGCTGTAGAGTAGGATTTGCTGCTCCACTGAGGTTCTGGTCCCAGCTGACACATGGACAGCCCAAAGAGTCAAGTCTCTGGAGGTACGCCTACAAACTCAAGCACCGAGAATAGGTTTGAATAGAAGGTACAGATGAGCCATGTGCAAGGAAGGCATAGTTGAGTCAAATTCTGTCACTCTCAGAAGCACACAATCCAAAGTAGGGCCCACTGGCAAGGAACCAAACTCCAGAGCTATCCTCCCTAACATAGTACCTGGGTGTCTCCACAGCCCTCAAGAGCCCCACTATTTGGGGTAATATCCACTTTGGAATTCTATGAGATCCTACTGAGGTATGTGTAAGCGTTAACTCTGGGATGACCTACTGACTGATTTTCAAGTCTCTTAGCCATATAAACTCATTTGTCTTTACCTTTTCCCCCTTTTATTCAAGGTCTTTTTCCAGTCACATTGCCAGTTGGCCCTTGGTAGCAATCCTTTGGTGAAAGGGAGGCTCATCCCTTGGAGTCATATCCCACAGTGGGAGAAAGGTAATGCATTCATATGCTCAGTTTGGCTTAGAGAGAGGCCACATTTGAGCAACAAGGAGGGTCTCAGGAGGCAACCCTTAGTCACCCCATAACAATAGGCTTCATTTCAATTTCAAGAGCAAAGACTCATAAGTCTAGTTATCAATATCAAGGGCCCATCAGTGGATCAACCTCCTTCACCAGTCACAGCCCCTGCACTAGGGGGACTGTTGCTGCTCCCTTAGAGATTGTGGCAGAGCTTTCCAGGATTGGAATTCAGTATTCTCTCATTTATTAAGTGATTCTCTACCCACTGTGACAATGCCCTATGAACATTTGAACATTTTTATATACTTTATATTTATGCTCAGGTGAAGTTCCTCTCATGCGTCCACCATTCCTGACACCCCACACCAGCAATCCTCTCCCACCCCAGTTGGTACCCTTCTGTGATCCAAGGCTTCTTTAAAGATGTAGCCATTACAATAGCTGGATACAATTAATAGGAAAATGAAGTAGTAAGGATAAGTTTAAATATGAGATAAAATACATTAAAATTTTTAAGAAAACTAAAAATTAAATAAAATTAAAAGATGCAGATTATTTAAAAAATGAAAACTATATTAAATTTTTTTTGACATTTTCTCTTTCATCATTGCTATATCTGTTGTTCAGTCTGTACTGTGGCACCTTCTCCCTCTCATTCCCCAGTGTATCACTATTTTTCTTTTTGTTTTCAAAGAAATTTTATATCACACCAATGTCACACACAGAATAAAGGACACTCTCATATACCCAATATCCCCCCTGTTTCCTCACCCTATATTAATATCTTTTTTATATATGATGCTAGTCTTGTTATAAATGATATACCATTAGTGAAACATAGCTGCTAAACCTTGTCAATAGTTTACACAATGGTTTATATTTTAGACTGTACACTTTTATAAATTGTCATGATATTTACCATGTCCTGTGTCCATCACTGTATGGTAATGAAGAACATGTCCACTGACCATTAAATACACCCTGTTTGATCTATTCTATTTCTCCTAAACCATCTCTCCCCGGGGGCCCACAACCACCCCCTGACTTGACTCATTGCATGACAAGATTCACAGTTACATACAAGAAAAGGCCTTGTCATACTGGTTTGTCCTCCACTCTTAGGAACCACTGTTCCTCTTGTGAGGCTCCCACCTGTCTATTTCTGAAAAAATCAATTGTCCCAAAAATGGGAGTCCAAATCCTTCTTGCTCATTATGTGGGTTTCCACCGACTGATCCAACACATTTTGACAGAATGAACACTCACACACTCCCTAGAAGTCTGCTCTAGGTGTGCCGTGTCCAGAATGCCCCCCCAACACACACCCTAAACCAGTAACCCTTCCTTGTCATCTTGACATAAGAGCATTGTCACCTCCGTACTTTCAACCTCATACCCACAAATCCCCAGTGTTCACCTGGTCCCTCTCTCAACCCTCCCTCCAGTATCCTGAACCTTCTAACCCACCCTTCTCAATCTACCCACCTGTCAACCCTGTACCACCCAAACTAATAATATCACTACCCTCCTATACTATCTCTTCAATGCACAACTACACTCATGTTACCATAGATTACATCCATATTGATGATGGTGCATAACCTTCTGTTCTCTTTCTATTTCTTGTAAACCTATCTTACAGACAATAGCTCTCTGAGACTGCTCAATATCCTTAATTCATATCAGTGAGTTCATATACTGTTTATCCTTCAATGCCTGGTTGCTTCACTCAACATAATGTCTTCAAGACTCATCCATTTTAACCCATGTGTTAGCACTTTATTCCTTCTTACAGTTAAGTAATATTCCATTGTATATATGTACCATATTTTATTTATCCATTCATCTATTGATGGTCACCTGGGTTGGTTCAAACTTTTGACAATAGTGAACAATGCCGCTATGAAGATTGGCGTGCATATATCTGTTCGTGTTTTTGCTTTCAATTCTTCAGTGTCTATACCCAGCAGTAGAATTGCTGGATCATGTGGAAGTTCTATATTTAGTTTTTTGAGAAACTGCCAAACTGTCCTCTATAGTGGCTGGACCATTCTTCAGTTCCATCAACAGTGGATGAGAGATTATATTCCTACATATCCTCTCCAAAACTGATAATCTGCTATTTTTTAATAGCTGTCATTATAAAGGGTGTAATGTGATATCTCATTGTAGTTTTGATTTGCATTTCCCTAATAGCTAGCAATGTTGAGAATCTTTTCATGTGCTTTTTAGCCATTTGTATTTCTTCCTCAGAGAAGTCTCTTTTCAGGTTGCTTGCCCATTTGTTAAATGAGTTGTTTGTCATTTTATTTTCATAAGGAGGATTTATTTATATATGCAGGATATTAGGCTCCTAAGAGATATATGGTTGCCAAATATTTTCTCCCATTGGGTAGGCTTCCTTTTTAATTTCTGGATGTCCTTTGAGGTGCAGAAATTTTTAATTTTGAGGAGATCGCATTTATCTATTTTTTTTATTTACTGCTTGTGCTTTGGGTGTGAAGTTCATGAAAACATTTCCTATAACAAGGTCCTGTAGATGCTTCCCTACATTATCTTGCAAGATCTTTATGGTTTTGGTTCTTATATTTAGGTCTTTGATCCGTCTTGAGTTGATTTTTGTATAAGGTGTGAGATGCTGTTCCTCTCTCATTCTAATGGATATGGGCTTCCAGTTCTCCAAGCACAATTGTTGAAGAGGCCATTCTCTCCCAACTGAGTGGGCTTGGTGGCCTTGTCGAATATCAGGTGACTGTATATGTTAGGATCAATATTGGAACTCTCAGTTCGGTTCCATTCTTCGGTATGTCTATCCCTATGCGATACAATGCAGTTTTGACCACTGCAGCTTTGTAGTATGTTTTAAAGTCAGATAGTGTGATACCTCCAACTTCATTTTTCTCTTTCAATATGTCTTTGGTGATTCAGGGCTTCTTACCCTTCCCAATAAATTTCGAAGTTGGTTTTTTCAATTCATTAAAAAATACAGTGTTGATTTTTATTGGGATTGCATTAAATCTGCAGATTAGTTGGGTAGGAAAGACATCTTGAGGAGGTTTATTCTTCCTATACATGAACAGGGAATATTCTTCCATTTATTTAAGACTTCTTTGATTTCCTTTAACAGTGTTGTGTAGTTTTCTGTATATAAGTCCTTTACATCTTTAGTTAAATTTATTCCTAGGTTTTGATACATTTAGTTACTATTGTAAATGGTATTTTTTCTTGATTTCCTCTTCAGATTGCTTGTTATTTTTGTACAGAAATGCTACTGATTTTTGAGCATTGATCTTATAGCCTGTGACTTTATTGAACTCCTTTATAAGTTCTTGAATCTTTATTGTACGTTTCTCAGGGCTTTCTATGTATAGGATCATGTCATCTGCAAATAGTGATATTTTTACTTCTTCTTTTCCAATTTGGATGCCTTTTATATCTTTTTCTTGCCTCAGTGTTCAGGCAAGTCCTTCTAAGAAAATGTTAAATAGGAGTGGTGAGAGTGGACATCCTTTTCTTGTTCCCAATCTTAGAGGGAAAGCTTTTAGGATTTCATCATTGAAGATGAGGTTGGATGTGGATATTTCATATATACCTTTTGTCATTTTCAGAAATTTTCTTCTAGTCCTATCTTTTAGAGTTTGTTTTTTTTTAATTAGGGAAGAGAGCTGTATTTTGTCAAATACTTTTTCTGCATCTATAAAGATGATCATGTGATTTTTTCTTTCCATCTGTTTATGTGGTGTATTGCATTTATTGATTTTCATATGTTGAATCATCCTTGCATGCCTACGATGAAACCCACTTGGTCATGTTGTATAATTCATTTGATATGTTGTTGAATATGATTAGCAAATATTTCATTGAAGATTTTAGTATCTAGCTTCATTAGATAGATTGGTCTGTAATTTTCCTTTCTTGTTGCATCTTTGACTTTGGTATTAGGGTATTGTTGGCATCATAGAATGAGCTATGCAGTGTTCTTTCTACTTGTATTTTTTGGAAGAGTTTAAGCAGGATTGTTGTTAGCTCTTTCCAGAATGTTTGGTAGAATTCACCTGTGACGCCATCTGTTTCTGGGCTTTTCTTAGTATATATCTTTACTATTAATTGAACTGCTGAGTTCATCAATTTCTACTGTTGTCAAAGTAGGAATTTGTCCATTTCCTCTAAATTATCATTCTTGTTGGCATATAATTTTTGAAATATCTTCTTAAGATACTCTTTATTTCTGTGGGGTCAATGGTGATAGCCCATTCCTCATTTCTTGTCTTGCATATTTGTATTTGCTCTCTCTTTTTCTTTGTTAGTGTGGCTAAGGGTTTGTCAATTTTATTGATCTTTTCAAAGAACTAGCTTTGGTTTTGTTTATTTTTTCTAGTGAATTCTCATTTTCTATTTCATTCAGTTCTGCTCTAATATTTGTTATCTCCTTCTTTCTGCTTACTTGAGGTTATTTTTTTATTTTTCTACTTCCTACAAGTGTGCAGTTAGGTCTTCAATTTTAGTTCTTTTTTTTTTTTTTTTTTTTTTTTTTTTTTTTTTTTTTTTTTTTTTTTTTTTTTTTTTTTTTTTTTTTTTTTTTTTTTT
>JAQZBX010001476.1:49103-82619 GCA_029593785.1 Cabassous unicinctus | reverse complement strand
GTGGGGCATATGGGAAGCCCTTACATTTTTTTATGTAACATTTTATGTAATCTAAGTATGTTTTAGAAAAAATAAAAAACATATTAAAAATAAAAAAAAAAGAAAAGAAGTTAAAAAGGTGAAACTGTAATGAAGACAATGGGGCACAGCAAATGACAACGAGTCTACAGCTGAGGCAATGTATCACAAAGGTACTCACTTTGCTGTGATATATTTGACATCTGTTCTCCCACCCACCATCAACAGGAACATGCAGGAAAAGAAAATACACCTGTTTTGAGTTTGTGTTTTCCCCTCTTCTTTAAGCAAATGGGAAAGGCTGGAGTGTTTCTATGCTCTGTTTTATCACAAAGGATGGTTCTGATGAAATGCACACTTTCTGTGAAGGATTAGATATGCCCCCTTTATGCTTCAGTAAACAAAACAGAACGAGCCCTAAGTATCATTAAGCACACCCACAGTGCTAACTCTAAAGCACTGTATGTTTTTCTTGCAATAAAACAAAAATAAAAATAGTTCCTAGAAGAAAGGTAACTTGAACTGCAATATTATTTCTAAACAGTTAATGGAAGGTTTACAAACAATGCTTTTGGCCCTTTGCAACCCCAAGCCATTTTCTATAACTTACACATTTTACAGAAACTGTTTACCTATAAAGGGTCATTTCTTCTCAGTTCTCAAGTCTGTCAAGTAATTGTGCCTTTTAAAATTGGTTCTTCATTTTGTGCTAAATTTTGCTTTTGCCATTTCTAAAATGCATTGGTCAATCTTTTACTTATAAGTAGCATTCAAGCTATGGTAGGTTGATCTCACTAGCTAAAAATCCAATAGTTTAAAAATTGAGCTCATTTTTCATGAGACATAAGCCATGAAAATTTTGATCAAAACAGAACTGACATCCTGCAATTCTAACTTATTTCACTTGAGAAAGAGATAATTCTCCATTGACTTTATTATTTTCTTTTATATCTTTATAGAGTTGACAAACCTGCTGTAGATATTTGAGCAGAAAATGATCTAAATGGCCATTTAACCATTTTTTTCTTTATCAAGATATATATCTTACACTGTCAAAAAAGACTTGTAAATTTATGTATTTTGTCATTTACATGCACTGTCAACTGATTTTCTTTTTGCTAGTTCAACTTTCTACAGGGACTCTGAATTGTAGAGTGAATTTATTATTAGCCAAAGGATTTTCCTGGTTTATGAATATGAATGGTTAGAACCAGTTTTAAAACCCTAAAGTTCATTTACTTACACTATACATTATAATAGGTCAGATTCATTGACTTCCTTATCACTTTGAGCTCACTACTTAGGTCCACTGTGATGAAGCAGAAATATTTGGAATAAGAGGACCTGTATGTAAACCTTACTCATTTACTAATTAGCTAGGCAAGTCACTCTGCGCATCTCTGTAAAGGAAGCAGTAGAACTAGACGGGTTCTATTGACCCTCTGAGATTAAAATTCTTTGTCACGAACCTGACAATCATCCCGCAAGCCATTTTCACACATATCAACATGGAGGTATAAGCATCTCAGGCTGAGATCAGCTTTAGTCTAAAAGGTACTATCCTACCATTGCAAAAAAATTTTAACCAAACCCTCATGCAGCCCATTAGGCTGTGACGGATACTGATGTTCTTTGCTGAAACAGCATTACTAGCTTTTACTAAGATTCATTATCTCATTAGTGACCCAATTTCCCAAGTCACCAAACAAAAAAAATTTCTCTTAAGAAAACTGAGAAGCAAAATCTCTAAAACTGTTACAAGTTTGCTACTACATTAGGAAAGTTCACAGTACCTAAAATAGCCACCACCTCATCATCCTGGATGACTTCCAAGGATCCCGATACCACAAAGCAGAGGGCATCCACACTTTCTCCAGCATGGTAAATGAGGTCCCCAGGCGCACAGTGAATGGTTTGGAATTCTACCGCCAGGGCGCGCAGACACCCATCGCTGGCCAATCGGAAAGCAGGATGTTCATTAAAAACCTTCCGGTTTAGATGAACGCAGATATCAGCTCTCATGTCCTTGGGACAGATGGAGAGGACCTGAAGAAAGTAAGAGAGGAATAAGTGAGAAGGAAATAGAAAGGGCCCATTTCAGAAAGGGCCATCCAACAAATATTTGCTGGCCATGGCCATGCCTGCCGCACACTGCACTAGATATTGCCAAGGCGAAGTTAACAAGCCATAGCTCTGCCCTCAAGTATCTAACAATCTAATGTGATGGGCTGATGAGCATATGGACTATTACATATAGCCTTGCTTAGTGACTGCTTTGAGGGAAGTATAGATCTCTCCCCAGAAAGATCACTGCCTTGAAATAGGCAGGAAAAAAGTTAATATCATTTCTTCAAAGAGCCAACTAAAATAAGGCAGTAAAATTAATTTGAGTATAGCTGATGTTTTAGAACTTCTTTTAATAACTAAACAAAAATTCAGGATTATGAACGTCACACCACATTGGAGGTGGATTAATATTAACTAGCTACAAGAAAACAAAATCAACAAAAGCATCCTTGCAACTTGCCTTGCTGGCACTGGCTGATTTTACTCCACCCTCTATGTATTTTCTTCACTCTGAATGATTTTCCTCTTACAGATTAATTCATGTTCAGAGAGTGAAAAGGCTTTCACCAGCCTTTTATAGGGCTTAGGCAGCTGGAAATATCAACAAGTTGGGCATATCATTTTGCATGGCAGTCCTTGCTCATTCTGGTTTTTTACTCCTAAATATTGCTGAGGGCAATGGCAGAATTCAGGTTCCTTTAGAAAGGGAAGTAAATAGCATAAATATGCTTAAAGAGCAAGGGTTGCAGCTTGCATTGCCCTGCCTGGAAGCTTGTATTGCTCTCAGGCAGTTCACTCAGAGAACATGTTAAAAATGCACATTATTATCATCACCTTTAATCAGAACATCATGGAGCAGGATGTAAATGACAGAGATTGGCACCATCCACTTCAAAGATGCAGGCACAAACTCACTTAGAATCCTACCCATCCTCCTTGGAAACTCTTCCTTATAATCAAGTTTTTTTCTTTGATACAATTTCAGTCCCTTAAGCTGAAATCTAAAGTTGATTTTTAACATAAAATAGTTTCCTGGGCTAATTGCATTTTAAGCTTTAATAAATTTCCTTTTATTTAGAGCTTACTACAGATGAAAAGCTAGTGAGTGCTTCCTTGCAGAGAAGATAAGTCCACCACGAATGTAAAGACCATTAATTAATTTGTGCTTTAGGTACCCCTTCCCTTAATCTTCCCTAATTCTGCACAATTTATTTCACTTTACTTAATCTTCTGTGTTGTTTTTTTTTTAATATACCTCCTCAAATCTCTATGGGCGGTACTGATCAGCTCACCCACCTCTGTGAAAATTCTCATCTTTGAGAAAAGGAATGCCTAACAGAGTTTTAAACGCAACTTCCTTTCCACACCAGTTATTTTCCATAATAACAAAATGTTCCCTTTAATATGTTGACATTTAGTGTCTTGTGACAATCTTAATCATTAAAGAGACAATTATTGAGCTTCTAGTTTGGGTCATATTACTATGTTAAGTCTCTGGAAATACTAGGATAAATGCCAGTTTTTGCCTTGGAAGAGCTCACCAGTAGAGAGGGAGATGTAAACATGTGAAATGACAATTACAATATGCTATGGTAGGGGCGTAGCATTGGCGCGCCTGCCGCCTAAAAGGTCAGGCTCAAGAGGGTTCAAATCCATCACTTACTCTGTTTGTTAATCTCTCTAAAGCTCATCTGTGAAATGGGAATAATAGTAGAGCTAATTTCATAGGCCTATTGTAGAAATTAAATGAGAGACCATGAGTTTAGCCCAGTTGCGTCTGGCCTATAGCAAGGGCTTAAGAAATGCTAGTTTTTATCATCCCCAATGAGCATGAGACTCACTGCAAAGTTTGTTACTTCAGCACGCTACAAAAAATTTTTGCTTTTTTCACTTTCTGCTCCTTTTCAGTTTTGTATTCTGGCGGTTTAATGAGGTTTCAGACAGCATAAGAAAACATTTCAGCATGCCTCCGAGAATATTTCAAGCATTTGGATAAGGTTTATAGTTTTCTGAAGTTGAAAATGAAATTGTCACTAAGAAAGCAAAAAATAAAAATAATTAAAAATACACACATATATAAACATTATTCTGAATGTTTTAATGAGAGAACGGATAATTCTATCTCTATCCAATTACCTTATGGGATTTTTTCTTTGTTTTTAGTTTCATTTTGGTAAAAGTAATTTTATTTCCTTTTAGTTCTTTCTTTTAGCATTCCTGCTTCAAATGAAATCTTCTAATATTGGCAATATTCTCTGTTAGTGATATATCACAAGGATCTTAATACATTTTTTCTTTTTTTTCTTTTTTGTTTTTCTTTTTTTAAAAATACATTTTAAATGCATCTTTCCTTTTTTGTTTCACTCTATTTATGATGCAAACTAATTATTATTTTGGTTGGTGGTATCTAATGTCCAAATGTCATTAAGTGATGTTAAAACAAAGTATTTAAATAGATCAACGAAAGTCACATTCAGTGGTGAGCTCCTTCCCATCCTGAGATAAAGCATATGCTTTACATGGTATGCCTGTGATAGGAATAGAATTTGGTGTTATTTCCTCTGGAAAACACTAAAAGCACAAATAGCTTTCTTAGACAAGGCATATTTTAGTTTTCAGTGCCAGAATAAAATTGTCATTCAAGATGACTCCCACATCTGGTCCACTGTTTCCAATTTCAATGTACTCTGCCTTGAATCACATCCAATTTCTAGTATGTAGTTACCCTAATGGGTATCATATAGTTACAAACAAATGAAATTACATTTCAGTAGAAAATATTCAGGTTAAAATTAAGCTTCATTTGTTCCCAGAGTTGATCATCTCTCCTCTCTTCATGCCAGGGTCGTTATAAGTTAAAGTAGATTTTTAATTAAGACAAGCATAAGTTTTCTCTTTGGAAGAGTAATGGCAGTATATAAGGAATGATTTCTAGGATTCTACACACCAGCACTAATAAAAAAGGAACATCATGGTAAAAAAGAAGACTTTCCCATTACTGTTGATGATTTCAGTTCCATTAAACCCAAAACCAAATGGTAATGACCAGATATTCCTCAGTCTCCAAAGTTCTAACCTCAGCAACATGACCAGAGAACTCACAGCATCATGTTATCTTTGCTTTCTTAAGATATTTGATTGCTTGCTTCTCCACCAGGTAAAACTAAAGCCCTAATCAACCCCACAGGCTCTTTAAAAGTAGAGCCCCTCCAGCCACATGCCTGGCTACCTTATTCCAAGACTGCATCCCAGTTGTACCACATTTCTCAGGACTTTAAACTCGCCATGCTCTCTCATGCCTCTTTACCTTTTCACATGCTGTTCGCTTTGACTGGCATGTCCCCTCATCCCCTTCTCTGCCTCATCACCTCTGACTCCTACATCAAAGCACAGCCGTTCCTTCTCTCTGCCATAAATATAATTCATAATCAGCTCTACCATAGAATTTAGTGATGTATAGAAGAAGAAAATGCGAGTAAGAGATGGTGTGATTTTTTTTAAGTAATAGTAAAAAAGTAGTAACATGGAATTATAAAGTTGAAAGTACTTTGAAGATAGATTATTTAGCTCAGAGATCTCAAACTTTTAATTTCAGCAGTGAAATCCTTTCTTAAGTTTTTTTATTGAAGCCTGACCTAATGTCCAAGATATAAAACAGGTACAAGCAGCGGTTACACTGAATGAAGTCGCAGTGGGCAGGCAGACGCCCCGACAGGGAGACAGGGCAAGACAGCGCATTTTCAATCCTTCATTCAAGTTATGTATATTGAGTGCCGGTTATTTGTAGTATCCACATCCTCCAGATCCATGAGCAAAATCTCTCACAGTGCCTGACCCACTGCAGCTTCTAATCAGGCACTGTTTGAAAAATCACTGTTCCAAGCCCAATGCCCCATCTTACAGATAAGGTAAATGTATCCCATAGAGTTAAGGAATTTGCTCAAGGCCTCCCAACAAGTTACTGAAAATGCTCACATCAGAACCCAAGATTCTTGAGTTCTCGCTATTAAGCTGTCTACTGCAAAGCTGAACCAGGAATAAAGCATAACACCAATGCCATCTGGTTCACTATATACTACAAAGATATAACTGTTGGTTTCTGAAAATCTGTTTAAGGTCCAATTAATCAAATCTATTAATTAGGAAAACCTAAAGCTAATCCCCAACCCCAGGCCACAGAATAGCCTAGATAATATTGCAAATAGGTTTCTTTTCTAAGCATTTTAATTTCTGCTCTAATAAATATATTGCTTTTTATTGCATGCTTTTATATATATATATATGTATTTTTTTTATAAAGACACAAGGATTCATTGACAAGTTACATGTTTGTCATGTTATTATTTGCCAAATGGAAGACATCTTATATGAAATACAAAATCTGAGCTTGAGATTGATACAGCGTGAGCAACAGATAAATGTTACTCATCTTTGGGTCCCTCCCCCATCACTTTCATCCATTACAATATTAGTAACATTGCTGAAGCTTAGAAAAAGAGAGTGAGTCTATACACAATAATTAATAATGAAATATAGGAATGAAATCAAGATCCTGTAAGGAAACTGTTGACTAGAGAGAGCCAAAGGAAGAAAGCTTTCTCCCCTCTTATGCATCCTTTCAATATACTTTAAATGCAGTTTAATATTCATGATAAAATATCTGAAAAAATCAAAAAAGGATAAAGCAGTTCTCCATTATTTGCAATTTTATATATGTATATACAATTTTCATAAAACTCGGGTGTCTAAAGATGTATATCCTGATATAGCCATCCAATATCATGTTATGATCATTTCTCATGTCATTAAATACTGATTTATAAACACAATTTTAATCACTGAATAATAGTCCATCATGTAGTTATAACACAATTAATTTAACCATTGCATTATAACTGGATATTGATAATTCCTGTTTTCCCTTCATAAATCCACAAACACCCCTATACCTATATCTGATTTCCTAGGGAGAGATTTTTAGAAACAAAATTCCTGGGTAAATATAAAAACAATTTTAAGGCATTTGCCAAATTGCTTTCCAGAAAGGATGTACCAATTTACTCTCTAACCAGTTGTATATGAGAATATCTTCTTACACTTTCTTAATATCCCTCTTAAATCATCTATATGTATTTGAAAGAGAAAAATCAGTTTCACCTGAAATGAAAGCAGAGTTGTATAGTGAAATGAGACAGAATGCTGGAGAGTTCTAGTAAAATGAAAACCTACAAAATGGCAGAAAATATTTGGAAAGAACATTTTTGATAAGTGCATAACATCCAGAATATATAAATAAATCCTACAAGTCAACAGTAAGAAGACAAACAAACCAATTAAAAAATGGACAAAAGACTTAATAGACATTTCTTCAAAGAAGATATATGAATGGCCAAAGAGCACATGAAAAGATGTTCAACATCATCAGTCTTTAGGGAAATTCAAATCAAAACCACAATGAAGTATTTCATACTCACTCGAATGGTCACTGTTAAAAGCAACAACAACAAAACAGGAAAACAACTGTTGGCGGAGATGTGGAGAAATAGGAAAACTTATTCACTGTTGGTGGGAATGTAAAATAATGCAGCCACTGTGGAAGACAAATTGCTAGTTTTCAGAAAGTTTAGAATTACCTAATGACCTGACAATCTTATGCCTAGGTATATACCCAAAATAATTGAAAGCAGGGGCTAGGACATATATTTGCACACCAGTGTACTTAGTGATATTATTCACAATAGCCAAAAGATAGAAGAACCCAAGTATTAATCAACTGATATGGTATAGACACACAATGGAATTTTATTCAGCTGTAAAAAGCTGTGAAAATGAAGTTCTGATACATGCAATAACATGGACAAACCTTGAAGGCACCATGTTGAATGAAATAAGCCATACAAAGAGGTCAAATATTGTATGATCTCACTGATATGAAATAATTAGAATAAGCAAGCTCATAGAGTCAGAATCTAAAATATAGGTCACCAGGAAACAGTTTGGGAGCAGGTAATAGGGAGTTAATGTTCAGTTGTACGGAGTTTCTATTAGATATGATGGAAAAGTTTTGGTAATGGATGGTGGTGATAGTAGCACAACATTGTGAATGTAATTATCAGCACTGAATTATATATTGGAATGTGGTTAAAAGAGGAAATTTTAGGTTGTATATATGTTACTAGAACAAAATATTTTTTAAAAATCCGTGAGACTGTACAATGCAAACAGTGAACACTGTGGCAAACCATGGACTATAGTTAATAGTACAATTATAAAAATGTGCTTTCATCAATCATAATAATTGTTCCACACTAATGGTGTGGTAATAATAGAGTGGTATATTGGAACCCTGTATTTTATGCATAATTTTTCTGTAAATCCACAACTTCTCTAATAAAAGAAGAAAGATAAATGGAAGTAATTTCTATCTTGAGTTTACAGTAAACTATAAATGATGACTATCTGAAATAAAATGAGAAAGATACAAAAAAAAGCACATCACCTCATAAACAAATAGGTATTATGTAAAGAAAAGAAAATGAATGAAACAAATTGGCATTGTCAGATTAATGCGAAGAATCACTTCTAGAATAATTGAAGTTATGAAATCTTAAGTCTAAGCATACTACTCTTCCAATAGAGGGAGCAAACTAATATTCCTAAAGATATGCTTCAGCTTTCAAAATTATTTATGTAATTGAAGATATATACACACACATGCACAAAATGTAGAATTTGAAAGTACTAAAAAGGGTTCATAGAGTAACAAATGAAGGCTATAAGGGATGATTGTACTTACTTGTGTCTCCTCTGATTCCAAATAGAATTTGAGATCAGATTATAGAAAAGAATATAAATCATACACACAAACTTAAGTACATATATATCAAAAGAACAACTAGAAAGTTCAGTTGACTTGAAAATATTAGGAAATTATCAGGTGGAAGAAAAATTAAATGAAACAAAACAAAATACCAACAACAGAGGTCATATTGAAACACCTTTTTTCCCAGATCTAACACTCATATATCGATTACTGATATGGGGTGTGTGTGTATCAGTGGGTGTATGTATAAGATGATTATGTACTATGAAATCAGAAACCTTTCAAAGGGCACAAAGCTCTTCTCCTCACTCTCCAAATATGCTGAAATTTATCAGAGTAGATTCCCATCAATATATTGTTATTGAGTAAAGTCTGTTAGGTTATTACTTATAGTTGAAACAGGATAGCAATATTAGACTGAGCTTTCCGGTAAATTAAAACCTTCATTGTTAGTAAAGTTCTGCCTCAGGAATTTAGCTTTCTGGGATCAATGGAACAGACAAAAGGGTACAGCTACTTGAATAATTATATGCGCAATAAGCGCTATAGAAATTTCTAAGACAGCAACTCATGCATATATAATATATAAGAAAAATCATATAGGCTAATATAAATATGATGAAATATAGCATGCATAGTAAATAAATATAATGAAATCTTAAGGAAATGAAAAGGCAAACCTCAGACTGTGAGAAGATATTTTTAATATCCAAGATATTTGAAGGACTCCTATAAATCAATAAGAACAAGGCAAACAACCTAATTTTTAAAAAAGAAACAAAAGTAAAACTGGGCACAAGACTTAATAGGTAGTTCAAAAAGAGATTATCAAAATGGCCAATAAACATATAGAAAGGAGATCAAAACCCAGTAAGTACTGAGAAATGCAAATTAAAGGCACAATAAGGTACTACCATATGCTACCACAATGACTGAAACGTAAGTGCTGAAGCTATATCAAGCCTTAGGGAAGATGTGGAACAACTGGAATTCTCATGTAGTCTAACGAAAATGTCAAATGGTATAACCACTTGGTAGAGTTTAATAAAACTAAATACTTAACAACACTATGACCTATCAATTCCAGTGGTAGGTATATATACTAGAGAAGTGTGTAGATAGGATCAACAAAAGATTTGTACAAGAATTTCATAACATCTTTCTTCATAATAGCCAAAAATTAGAACCAACCCTAATGCCCACTATCCATAGAATGAGCAAATACCTTTTGGTATATTCACAATGGAATAATACACAGCAAAAAAAAAAAAAAAATGCTGTAACATTCCACAATACAGATGAAACCAGGCATAAAAATGAGCAAAAGAGACCAGAAATAGAATAGTGCATTTTCTATAATTTCACTTATACGAAGCTCAGGGTCAAAATAGTGGTTACAGAAAACAACCCGGATGCCCACTTATGGATGAACAGATAAACAAATTGTAGTATATCTATAGAATGGAATATTATTCAACCATAAATAGGAACAAAGAACTGTCCATGCTATATTATGAATGAACCTTAAAAACACTATGTTAAGTGATAGAAGACACACACTAAGGCCACATATTGTGTGATTCCATTTATATGAATCCAGAATAGGCAAATCCATAGAGACAGAAAGATTAGTGTTTCCAGCGGCTGGAGGAGAGGATAATAGAGGGTGACTGCTAATGGGTGTAGGGTTTCATTTTATGGTGCTGAAAAAAATATGGAATTGGATACTGTTGATGGTTACACAATCTTGTAAATATACTAAAACCCATTGATTGCACATGTTAAAATGATGAATTTTATGATATACGAATTATGTTAATGAAAAAATAGCGGTTACTTCAGAGGGAGGGGCAGTAATTGCTTAGATAGAGCATGGGGGGTAATTTTCTGGGGTGATAAATGATTTTTTACCTTGATTCAGATGATAGTTACAAGGGATATACACACGTAAAAATGTATTGCTCTGTATGCCTATGATGTGATAATTTATGTGTTGTGTGTGTGTGTGTGTGTATGTGTATATGTGCACACATGCATGTATATACATACATATATTCACTTTTGTATAATAAATACTATATGGGAAAATCATTATTGCCATCATGCTCCAATCACTCAAAATACTGGCATTAGGCAAATTTGATTAAAATTATGCTTCACCTTTTTATAGAGTAGAAAATCTCAGTAGATTTGACTATTAATTCCATTCAATAATTTTATAGTATTGGAATAGAGTGTCTATCATATGAGTGACATACATGGGAGGTGGCATAAAGGATAGCTCCAAACAGTTTCTGCAAGCCAAGTGCTTTTCTATATCACCAGGGTGACCAGACAAACTATTAGTCATTCAGTTACACAGAAAATCCAGCATATTGCTACAGGAAGTCAGTTTAAGGGGGGAAAATTGGCAGCAACCCAGAGATGTATATAAGCAAGTAATATTTGAGGAACAGTGAGGCTAAAGCAATGTAAGAACTTGGCTGTCTTACAATTGTTTAATTAATTTCATGATTGTAAGACCTCTATTTTTCACTTCATGTGGTGGAAACAGCATTTCTTAAGTAATTGGTACATCATAATTAATTTCAAACACTAAATGTAGTGTCTGCTGTCTTAATTAAGTTTGTATCAATGCTGTTGATAAGACCTAAGAACAGGACAGTGAACAGTTGCTGGTTATTTAATTGCTTACTTAATAGTATATGCACTACCATGGTGACTAAAGGGGTAACAATGTTTTATGACCAAAAATAAGTAAACTTTTATTTGTATCTGCCCGTTTAGCAAAATAGGGGAATTGGACTTTATTAAGTTTAAAATATGGTTTTAAACTTCTACCAACATCTTAGAAACCAAATTCTCATATTTTTTGACAGAGCTTACTATGTTGATATTATTAATGAAGGCTTTAAGTAAATAATCCCTAACTCAAATTTATTTTATGTATTATTATTTATGTTGATATTCATCATCAGTATCTTCATAGCTGAGAAACTAGAATTTTCAGTAATACTCTTTATTCAGGGATCAAACTTGTAGCAATTTCCATCTTCCAGAAAATAGCTGTGAATCCAAGTAAGTAAATCCACCCAAGAGTAAGAGAATAGGCTGTCAGCAGAGCATGTAGGGTTTACACATAGCAGAGGCCCTCAGGCCTTACGTAAAGCCTCAAGATTCCTACTGGACACACAGATCTGCAAACATAATGCTGAAAGGCAGCGGATCAAAGACAACTGATTAACAGGAATGATGCTGGAGTGAGTGTGCTGATTGTAAGGAAAAGTAATAGATGATAGCCTACTGTCAGAAAAATATTCAAAAAGCCAAAAAGTAATGACAGACATATGGAAAACAAAATTAAAAATAAAATATACTTTCATGTACCCAAAGAAATGAAACATTAGATATTAATCTAACAAAACATGGACAGCATCTGTATACTGAAAATTATACAAACCTAGACCTGTGATAAAATTGCATAGAACTAAACACATTCACATACACCTGCACATACATGCACAGAGGAAAAAAAATGAGTATATTTAAAACTGGTGAAGTCTGAATAAGGTTGATTATCTGTACCAATATTTTGCTAGTTATACAAGATATTACCATAGGAGGAAACTGTGTGAAGGGTATACAGAATCCCCCTATTAGTACTTAAAACTGCATGTGAATCCACAATTATCTCAAAATAAAACTAAGCAAAAAAAAAACAACAAAAAATCTAATTTTTTTTTTTGTATTTTGCACCTTCTAAGAGAGAGACAAATAGCCCTCCAAGCAGTCAGAGACCCTAGAACATCCACGAACAGCAGGACATTATATTAGGTGCCATAATATGTATTAGAGGATAGAATTGGATGCTGTTGATGGTTACACAATCTTGTAAATATACTACAAGATTTGGTTTGTAGTATTTATTAGGTGATACTTTGCAAAAACCCAGGACCACTATTAGTAAATTCATTAGGAACTTTCTTATAATGGTACTGTATGATTGTTGGCTTCAGACCTGTGGCTCTTTGAAATTTATTCATTAAAATATAAAGTTCTTAAGGGAATGTAAGAAAGTGTAATTTGTATATATTTTTAAAGTGGCTGATACTAAATGCCTCTATGAAAACACCCTTTCCTAAACTAGGTTCCCAATACCATAAAAGTACAAGAACTTTTGTCAGTGTTGGAAAACCCCAATATTAATCTAATACTCATCCCAAGTTGGGCAGCATAGGCTCACTAAAATTCCAAGTTTCATTGTTCCTGGTGGTAATTATACCAGCGCAGTTTGGTAATATTGCATACCTCTTATTGGAAAATTTCTTTGATTAATAAAATCAGAAACACAAATTATCATAACATAGCTATAATTTAGCTTCAAACTTACAAATGAGCAATCAGTGATCACATAGCATGTTTATGAAGATGCATTTACTTCAATACAGTACAAAGCACGGTAGGTTTAGGAATAGTGCATTTACTCCCCCATTTTCAATGCAGGTGAGAACCATCCTTCTCTAAGTTAAGGAAGAAAACCAGAGTTAAAAACCAAGAATCTCCTTTTACCTTGAATACCTAACACTTAGTGTATCATTTAAACTTTTACTAGCAGGAATTGCAAAATATTATTTCTATAGTTGACCCCCCCCGTTTCTCCCCCTAGACTGTAAGTTTTATGAGGGCAAGGACCCTGTCTATATGGTTCAAGGCTGCATCCCCGGCATCTGGCATAGAATAAGTGTGGAATAAGTGAGAGTAGTAGAGCAAAGAACATGGATTTTAAAGTCAGAACTTTAGGAATCAGAATGAAACTTTGGCTCTGCCATTTATATTTATTTTCTCTTTCAGAACCTCATTCTCCTCATTTTTAAAATGGGGACAATATTGCCTGCCACATAGAGTATTTGTGATTATTAGATGACCTGAGCAATAAAAAATAAATAAATATCCCACCAAGAGGATATAAGCACATTTCCTAAAGCTATGTTTCCTTTCCTTTGCCTCTTGGTCTGACACTCTATCCTTCCACTGTCCCAAGCCTGGCAGCCAAGTGCCTTATGGTATAAGCATGAAAGAGAATCAGCAGAGCAAAGAAAACAGGGAAATGCATTTGATCAGTCCTGCTAGACTGAGAGCGCTGTGTGGCAGGGACTGTCTCATATTCACCACTGTCATTCCAAAGACTGAAGCAATGTCTTAAATGTAAGTAGGGCTTTACGATTGAATACTTAAACAGGAAAGTAGATCTTTAAAGTAAACAACAACCTAAATTTCAATATCTACCTAAATATTTATGACTTCCTAGCGAAACATCCTGGCAGACCTCAGCTTACAGCTTAGAGAACTTCATCTCCATTTAAGACGAATTTTCCATTTTTCCTCTAAGCACCCAATATTTTATTAAAAAGTTAATATGCCACTATTAAATCATAATCCCACTAACATAAAATTTAAATGCTAATGAAGTATCACCATTAAGAGTAAAGAGGATTTGGTGATTGGGCTTTTCGTTTTTGTTTGCTTCCTTACTATATGGAAGGATGGTACTCAACTCATCGAGAATGGTTGACTAAATGAACAATTTCTAATCACACTGTGTTCCATGATTTATCGAAGCATATGAATCACAAAAAGCAAGATAAAATTATTTGATCATTGATTTGACTACTTTACAAGGCACTCTGAAGCCAAATCTTAACCATCCAATTAAACAGGGAAAGTCTCTTTGGATGTATTGACATTTTAAACTGTGCCACTAGATGAGAGGAATCTAAATTGAAACAGCTGGGTGTAACTTGGTGGTTCGGCTGGGTTGTTTCTGTTGTAACAGAGAAGGGTTTCCCCCAGGAGGGCTGCTTCCCATTAATTTCTCATTAATTATCAAGATGACAGTTGATACAGGGTTACAATATAAGACTATTAATTTAAACTTTCTCTTCTGATTTTTCCTGGTTGTTAAAAGGAAAGTGCTAATAATTCTCACAAACTTTTCCCAAACATACAAGTGAATTGTAAGCTTTTTTGTTCCCTGCTTCTGGACTAAAAATGCCTCTGGCCTGAAGTCCAGGCAGAGAGCAGGTTGGAGAGAGGCTTCCCCTGGGTATTCTGGGCCAAGGGAGAAGATGTGACACCCCCCCTTCCTTTTCCCTCCCTCTGTGGAAATAAGCAAGTGGTCACCAGGGGGGAAGGGCTCCAAGAAGAAGAAGCTCTATGGTTTTGAGAGGGGTTCCAAGGGGGTAGACACCGACGTTGCTCCATGCCACTGCAGGGGACAATGCCATCTGCTCCGACCCAGGGAGACCCACAGGTGCACAGTGCAGAAGTTGCCATGTCCTGAGGGTGAGGAGCAGGCAGCCTCCCGGGGGTGGGGATCAGGTACCAGTCATGGGGGTGACACTCTGCTTCCTGCCCATTGCCCCATAGAGGGTCTCAAACAGATGAATCCCCAGTTCAGGATTCTATGCTGTTGGATCTGTGTGTCATATCCCAGAAGGGTGCAATGCCCCAGAACTCTGTGTGATGGGGTTGAAATCTTCTACAGTCAATATCCCTCCATTTGCCCTATTTCTTCCATGTCAGCAGGTGCTGGAGCTAGAGGGGCTCTTAGAGGCCGGATGGGTCAGGCTCTTAGAGGCCGGATGGGTCAGGGAAGGGCTCTAAGACCCAGAGAGGTGTAATGATTTGACCAAGATCACACAGTCTGCAACTGGCAATGAGGTGGATGTTGCTGATCACCTGAAAATTACATTGAACAACTGGGAAGTGCTGTTGGCCCCTTGGGACCCAAGGTCTGAGTAGAACATATAAGGTCATTATTATGGATTAAATCATGTCCCCCACAAAAACATGTTCAAATCCTAACCCGAGGTGCAGTGGATGTGAAATCATTTGTAAATGGGATCTTGGAAAATCCGATTAGTTAAGGTAAGGCCAAAGGGAAGCAGGGTAAGACTTAATCCAGTATGACTGGAGTCCTTATAAATGAGGAGATTTGGACACAGAAGCAGTAGGAGACAAAAGGAGATAGATAGTCATGTGAGGAAGACAGAGATTAGTAATGGATTGCTGGCAAGCCACCACCAGAATGCTATAGACTTCAGAGAAAGCATGTCCTTGCCAATGCCTTGATTTTGGCCTTCTAGCTTCCAAAACTAAGATAAATTCCTGTTGTTTAAGCCAACTAGTCTGTGGTACTTTATTACACAGCCCTAGCAAACTAAGACAATCATGAGAGAATATTTATTTCTGAAATTGAGTGATTTTAAGTGATTGGTCATCCAGCTGACATATGGCAGCTGGACTGGGGGATTAGCTGACTAGAACACTGAGTCTTCTTGCTACTAGTTCAGCATTTTGTCCATCAGATCCTACCTGCGTTATTGGTTTTCACACAAACTATGGGATTCCTTGAATCTGAACATTGGCTTCAAGTAGTAGAACCTCTCACCCTAGATTAGAAAAGCTGTGTCAAGGCTCTGATTACTTCTGGGGAAACTTCTGTACCTCATCTGAACAATCTGACCAAAGGATTCAAGCTTTAATAAAAGCACAACATTTTTAGATGGCCTCTACTATATGGGGTTCTATGAAATCAAGACAATGCAATTCCAGTGAAAAGATAATGGATTTATTTGGAGGGGGCAGTATAGGAAAACAACGAGTAGGAAGGCAAAGAAAACTTTGTCTGAAAGAATAAACAAGTGAAGACATAGGAACAACTAAGGTGTGATAAGGAGAAACTTACCTACCAAATATTAACATGGGACAAGGGGCAGATGGCTAAGAGCATTGCCTCTGTAATGCAGACCTGGCCTAAATCCAAGTTGCACTACATGTGACCTTAGGCAAGTTATTTAATATTTTATAGCCTAGTTGCTGTATTACTAAAATGGGAATAATTATAGAATTCATGTGTTATAAAGGGTGACAATTAAACACACTTAAGTTATTGGATAATGCCCACAAAGGCAGTAGACTCAATTTTAAAGAAATGTCTTGATTATTTTAACTATATTTTTGATGTAACATTTATGTAAACTAGCCCCTTTAAAAACAAAAAATAAAAATTATTTTTAAAAAATTAGGGTACAGAAGGAGTTCATATATCCTCCATCTATTTGAATATTGTTATTGGTTATAGAGTTAGATTTTTTCCAACATGAATGTTCAGCTGAAATTGTTCTATGGCACATAGAATGTACAACTCTAATTTAGTTAACAATAATTAACTAGATATTTGTTTTTTCTCCTTTCTATTGTTTTCTATCTTCTGAACAGAACTTGACTGTTAGCACATGAATATTTTCCATTTTATTACAAAATACATGAAAATTTTTAGTTTTTAACAAGTTTTTATGTCTAATTTCTATTGATTTCTCTATTTTTTTTTTTTGAACCACATCCTCCCAACCCAAATTAGATTGTCCCCCTTTTAAAAATCTTAAATAGCTTCCTGTATTGTTATTTCAAGCATCATCACAGTTTGGAATCATGCAGTTTATCTCTTGGTTATTTGTTTCAAATCTTTCCTCCTTGATTAGAATCCAAGCAACACAAGAGCAGGAACTGCGTCTATTTTTATTTACCACTCTATAGCAACAACTACAAGACTATGTTCCCTTTTATATGGATGCAAATTTAAAAGGATGTCTACTTTCCTATATGTGTAATTCTACCTCAATATAGTTCCTTCCTTAATTACTATCTCCTGTCTCTCAGAATGCCCCAGCAGAAATCAGGGAAGTGACGATTTCCTCAAGAATGTTTGTGACACAAAAAAGGAGGAATAATGCTAATGAAAGGAAAGAGAGAACATCTGCAGGTCTGAAGACTGGCTAAGAATATTAAAAAACAAATTCTAGAGAAAGTGGTCAAGCTGCACAGCAGGTGGCCCTATCTTTGACTCCAGGACCATGCCCAGAAGTGGCCATGGAGCGGCATCTCAGGCAACTGGCTATGAACAACAACAGAGGAATCACCTTCTTTCATAACAATTTTTCCTTCTTTCTTAATCTATTCATTCTATTTTTTTCCCACTGTCTTGCTGTTTTCTGCTGTGCCAAACAGAGATGCCCATGGTTATTTGGCACCACTAGTAAAGGAGCTAAAAGTGGCATCTCAGTACTTCATGGAATACAAATAAATTCAAACTCAAAAGCAAGTAGTCTAAACCAAAAGACAGGCTTCCTTTTCTTCTTGTATTTTTAATCATAAAAACTGGGAAAGAGATAGGGGTATGGGTAGAAACTAGAAAGCCACAAAGTCCTGGAAGAAAAAGGAAAAAAAAAAAAAAAAAACAGTCAAATAACAAATATTCCAGTTTATAAAATCCAACAATCTGCATATTCCTACTTTTATCCAATAGACTGAAAATTTGTAGAAATCACTATGATTTCATTCAAAATAGATATTTCAATAACAATTTCTACAACTTTACACTAGGAGGATTTTGAAAGAGATCAATCAAGGCAGCTCAGAAGAAAATACTAAGTTGGATACAAATACCTACACTTATTATAATACCATCTGCAGCATATGGAGTCATTCATGATTTAACTCCCTCCCCAAACTAAAATATATTTGTATATTTGTGTTCAATGTGTATGTATATAGATTATTTTATTCATCAAAATTACTCTCCAATTGATGTTCTGTTTTCATTTACATTTAAAGACAACAATGCCCACTGAATACTAAGCAAAGACAAAGCTGAAAAATGTCACCAGGCATGATATAGCTTGGTAGTTTATGTCTGGTAAAGGAACAAATGAACTCTAACCCCACTGAATTAATAATTTTCTAGCACTTATTATTATTTACCATATGCAGGCACTAGGTAGGCACTTTTCATTCTCTAGCCAACTCAATAAGGTGGATAGTGGCACCTCCTTGTAGATGTAATCATGCAAGAATGTAAGCCAATACCAACCATCCAGCCAAAGGGAGCCTACTGAGCAAATCATTCACGGTCCTTTGTGACACCTTCTCATTCCTAAGGAATCACATGATTCCTTAAGCCCTTCCACAGAGGCTAGCAGCAGAATAGGGAGAAAATGAAATATAAATTAATCCACACTACTATGTGAAAGTATTTTAAAGATGGCACGTAAGAGAGATGTACTTAATATTATTCCTAGAGAGGTCTGGGGCATTCGGGATTTAACTTTGTCATCCAATGCTTTCCAATCATTACTGGAGAAAAATAACACACCCTAATATCTGACCCACAAAAAGTCGACTAATAATTATATTTTCTAATAATATAAAGCTTACCTTGGAGCATTCAAACTGTGCCAAAAGCCATGACAAACTAATATAGACAACTGAGTGTTCCAAAATACTGTTACAGAAAATATGAACTTTATAGTCTACTTGGTATGTTTCTAATCAGTCCTTAGACATTATTTCATTTAACTTCTGTTACAAGAAAGAAAAATAAAATTGACGTTTCAGACAGAATCTGCATTTTCTGATATTGTCTACAAGCCATCTAGAAAAGAGAAATGTCAATAATAACTCTGAATGTGCCCTTCATAATATTCCATTCAGTAGGTAACAACTGAGCAGCACATATGGACGTGATAATAGTTATGTTTCCATACCACGCTTAGGTATGGATAGAGAAGTTGCAGATTTCAAATATTTGGGGCATAATGTGCTCACACAACAGATTGAAGAACAATTTCTTGTAGTGATATACCAGGCATAGTCTCTCTTGCTCTAGAAACATTACTTTAAAGACCGTTGTCAAAACACCTCAGTTGTCCCATTGGTCTGGCTAATCCCCAACAGGGATTCTGGGTCCTCATATTTTTTTAAGCTAATATTTGCTCTATAATCTTGGAAAATTCAGTTAGTTTCATCTGTAAACTACAGGACTTAGATGTATTAATAGAAAGGCAGTGGGAAATAACTGTTGAATCATGGCAGAATTCTATTCTATCACTATTTTTACCCAGGATCCCTTAATTTATGTGTCCTAATTGTAAATGGGATGATATTTAATAATAATCCAAAAAATTTAGACACAATTTTCATGTCAGGACATGCAAGTTCAACTTGTACTAATTTCTACCTATGCGTCTGAATCCTTTACTGATAGGGAATTAATTTCTTCCTTAAGCGGATAGCTTGTTCCATTTCTATCTTTACTTGTTACAAAGTTCATCCTTATGATGCTCTAATATCCAACTTCATTTAACTTCTATGTATTGTCCTTAGTTTCACCCTCTATCTAGAGCAACCCCAAACAAACCGAGTACTTCTTAAATTGTATCAGTCCCTCAAGTACTTCAAGTCACCTGTCATACCATTCCCACCTTCTTTTAGCCAAATATTCTATTTTCTTGAACTAGTTCTCTTATAAGTGTTCCTCATAAAAAACTTTATACCATGATGTGTATCTCTTGCTAAGAGCGATTCAATTTGACATTATTTCTTTTTAAATATCCACACAGAAGATAAGAGCAATATTTTATCTATGACATGAGTAACATGGACTGTATTGGGATGATTATTACCTCTCTTGATCCAAAGCGACCAATCTAATTTCATTCTACTATAGTTACACGTACCTAGTTACAAAACACATTGGACACAGCGCATCTGTCTGTGGAGCTCTGTTGGGCAGGCTGTTGCCTTCACTCTTAGGTTCAGCTGTATTTTGCCACCTGAACCTCTTGCAGTATTTGAATATTGAATCAAGAAAATGATGCCATGTATGAAAATGTTATCTCCGTTTTGCATTTGGGAACTCAAATGAATGTTTAGACATACTTTGTCGAATTTCAAAAACACATAAAAGTAAAGTGACTAAAAGAAATTTACTTTACCTTGTAGGAAAAAAAGGTATTGCCTACTGTATATGGAATAAAGAAAGTGCTTCTATGATATATTTGGTTGCAAAATAATCCAAGATTTAGAAATATTCAAAATCTCAATTTATTTAAATTCTAAAGGTATAATTCTGCCTGAATGTTTCCTGCAGTATCATACTAATGACATACTTCATACTTATTACAAAACACAGGAAACAAGAAATGAAGACCAGAGAAAGCTTTTTAAATGACATTTTTCAAGCTATATGTTGAAAAAAGGTAAGGCAGTGGAAAATAAAAAATTATAGGGTTAAGCTTCTCTCTCTAAAAGAAACTAGACAAAATTCCAGTATAATCAGAATTATGTGGTCTACAGAATTTTATTCAGGTTGAACATTTTTCATAAGGTCCCAAAAGCTGAAAATAAAGTCTCCAGCCATTTGTTTCATTTAAATTATTTCCCATTAAAGTCACTTCAAACCGCAGGATAGATTTTCTGAGCTTTAACCATCATCCTTTCTATTTTTACCATAATCCTCTGTTCCCCTTTTAAATCCTCATTCATTCCACCCATTTCTCAGTCTTTTAAGAGCACAGAATGTTAATAAGTAGCAAGGCCCAAAGGAGAGATTTTGGTTATTAAATTTGAAAAGAAACTAAAGCAACTGTAGTAATTACGAGTCAATAAAATATTTTCAACTAAATAAAATTAATCTAGGCACTGTTTTAAAAAAAAAAAAATTGCCTAAGGCAACTTTTCATGATAAAAGTGCTACAATCTCCATGTCAGTACAGATTTTAATGTCATGATTTGTATTAGGGAAAGCATTATTCACATAAGGCAAGTTAGGGCTGAATTAAATCACAGCGATTAATTTGATTGTGGGTTAAAGCTGAATTTGAAAATCTATAAAACTAAATATGTGGAAATGATAGAAGGAAATCTCAGTAATTGGGGCAAAGGTTTTACTCTAATTAGCTGCAATGCATCATTAAATTCCATTGTACTAGCAACTGAAAAAAAATATAAGCCTTTTAGAACTAAGGAGAAAAGAGATGCATTAGAACAAAGATATTTGTCTTCATACATTATATTTTGATGTCTTTTTGCATATAATCACAGTTAAAATCTGCTAACAACTGCTGTTAATACAATACATGAAAGAAAATATTAACAAAAATGTGAGATAAGAAACATATAGTAAGGTAAAGTTTTTGGCTTACTGAGGAACAAGAAGTCCAATAGAAATCTCTAAGGTCAAATATCTGATAATTGCTAAAATTCAGAGGCTGTTTACTAAAACTGAGTAAACTGTATGCCCCAGCTAGTGGTTAATTGAATTGATGGCTTCCATATATCTAATATTGTGACTACAAATGCAGAATTTATATGATTATTGTCCTCATTACTTTCATTTTCTTTTTTCACACTTGTATTTTAACAGGAAATACATATATTTCCTGTTATATATATACATATCCATTCATCTATATTTTAAATTGATTTTTAAAGTATATATTATATATATAATATATATATAATTAGATGATAGGTTATCAGTAGATGGCTGGATATGTAGATAGAACATGTTATTATGAAAGCAATATATGCTCAAAGGTTGCTGGGTTGAGAACAGGGAGTCAAGGGTGGCAGCACAGCAGGAGACCAATTTGTTGCCTCTTACAATTTCCCAGGTAGATGATGGTGATTGGACCAGGCAATAGCAGAGGAGGTGATGAGAAGTAGAGGTGCGGCCAACAGGCTTTAGTGGAGATTTAAATGTGAGAGGTTTTGTCCTGAGCAAATTATGGGTGGGGTTCCCATTAACTGTACTGGGGAAAATGGTCAGTGAAGCAGGTTTATGCAAGTTGATCAGTAGTTCAGTTTTAGAAACCTCATTGGACATGACTTGACAGTTGGATAGGAGAGCCTGTAGTTCAGGAAAGAGATCCAAGATGAGGAAGTGGTTTGGGTGATGTTAGTATATATTTTCAAAGCCATGAGATTAGATTGAATATAGACATAGAAAGGTAAGAGGCAAAAGGACTGAGCTCTGGGATACCCCAACATTTAGTATAATCATGGTCAAATTGCTTTCCATAAATGCCCTACTAATTTATACATTTCTCAGAATTATACTCTACACCCTTTCCTAAGATTGTGTATAATTTTGTCCATTTGACATATTAAATAATGGTTTCTAGTTGTTTCCATTTTCACTCATTGTAACAAGGGAAAATAATATTTTTGTTTGTATGTTTATTAGTCATTTGTATTTTGTCTCTTAACAATTACCTATATGTGTGCTTTGTTCATTTTTCTCCCTAGGTATTCTAATTTTCTTATTAATTTATAAAATCATTTTACATATTAAGATAATTAACCTTTTGCTTGTAATATTTATTACAAATGCTTTTTATAATTTTTATTTTATGGTTTCTTGGTATGAGAGATTTTACATGTTTTAGCCAAATCTATTAGTCAGCTACTTCATTATTTATTCCATTAATTTAACACTTACAAAGATAAGTAAAATATATTAACATCTTTTAAATAGTTCATGATTTCTTATTTTTTACACCTAACTTTCCATCCTGATATTTTTGTTAGGCCCTGTGGTAAGACTCTCATTAAATATTTTCCTAAATTTTTAGGGCATTTTATAATTATATTAAATGTATCAATTCCAACTTTGTGAGGTGTCCTGTAGCTTATATTAAATTTTTATATATTTTGCAGTGTAGTTTTGAGTATGTATTCCCTCTTTATTTCTTTGGCTACCAATTCTTGTCTATACCGCACTATTATTATTGTATTTTAAAGGTAAATATTAGGTACATTGTTAAATGAATGAATGTCTAACAGGCATATGAGTCTTCTTTTCTGGTTGCTAAGTTCTAAGCCAAAAAGTAGAATGCCAGTTTTTGTTTTCTTCTTGCTCAGTATAGCATATGGTGTGTAGTCTAAGAATGAGCTTTTAAATTCATCTTCAATGGTGCAATTAGTCAGAATCTCCGCAGCCCCTTTCCAGGCCCAGACTATGACATATGTCGTTTCTTCTCTTTACTTATAATAGTAATGTTGAAGCCAGTTTTTATGAATATGTGTGAGGATTTTCTTAAAAGGCTCAGATAAATCAATACAGGCATGGGGAGTTTGCTGCCATATTAAATTAGAACTTCCAAATATGTTTTATGCAGACATAGCCTAACTTCCATATTTGCCACAGTTATTTAAACTCTCCTATTAGTCAAAAACTACACTAAGGATTCCCCACTCAGTCAGGAGGCACATTCATGTCCTTCTCTTATTCAAATGCCAACACATTTTAATATTTTTAAGTGTGCTTTTAAAAAATGTCCTCATTTGAATTGAATTTGTATTTCACCTTTAATATTAGCCTTCCCATATCTTCCTCTAGTCTTCATTTTACCTGGCCAATCACTCTACTAATTAGAAGTACATTTCTGTGATCACAAATGATGAAGAAACGAACCCTCTAAAAAATGTGGTAAATAGGTAAATAGTAGGGGTCCAGAAATTGCACTCTGTTCTTGGTGTGTGCACTCCAGACACACTCCATGGTGCCATACCCTAATTAAATCATGAAGCAGGTAGTTGAGCAGATCCTCAAGGGGAGATATGAAAAGAATCTAGTCAGCTCTGGGAATATGTACTGATTCTGTGATCAGGCTCTTTTCTAAATGTAAGAGGACATTACGCTATTATTTTAATGATGTTGTATGTCAGCTACCACGTGACCCCATTGCATTTTCTAGAAGGAAAAGCTTTGACTGAGATAGTGATTCCCAAGGCAGAGGTTTGCCTCTGGATCTCAATTTCATTAAAATGATTGTCACAGGAATTCTTGTATTTGAGGACTTAAATTAAGTTACCCTCACTTTCATCCCCGAGGAAGATTCCCGTCCTTCTTTGGATATTCTCCCTGTTATTGGCCAAAGTATATTTTAATCAAATTTCTTGGAAAATGTAGTTTGTCCTTTGTCTCTCGGTGATCACACACACATTTTGAGTGGCCATTTAATTATGAGTCATACTGTATCTTGTAAATAAGAGCATATTGAAAGAAAAGCAAACCTTACTCCCTCTCAGGAATCTTCCACATATCTATCTGCTAGTATCTCCCCTGCACTCCCTCTGAATGCTTCTTTCCCTCAGCTCTTACATTCCTCGCCTGGATCATCTGTCCCTGACAATACCTGCTCTGGTTTCAAACTACTTAATTTTTGTTTCATAAAATTCCTCTAACCAAACATTTACTTTGCTTTTGTTCTTTCCCTTTGACATGGAAAGATGTTTGTTGAGCAGGTATTAAAGAAAACTACAAGTCAACATTAGAAGACTAAAAGAACAGAACAAGTTTGTGGAAAATGACAGGAAGGGAATACACTGATAATAATATGTCAAATATCAGTACCTAAGATAATATTATCCATAATGCTTATAAAGTAAAATAAGTCAAGATTAGTTTTCTCTAAAACTCTTGTGCTCAAGCACTATTTGTCATCCCCTATATTTGAGTGAATCACTTGGTATAGGAAGTGAGATATTTTTTGTTTGGTTTTGTTTATTTTGAGGAGGACTTTGGGTCTTTCTTTGCCTCAAATATAAGATGGATGGGGAAAATTAGAAAAGATTTCATGAAAAGATAAGAAAGAAATGAGAGATGTTAGGTGAATGGGCAGAGAGACATCTATTTTATAAATATGTGTAAGGCAAAGGGGAAGATAAAGAACCATGAGGTACTTTATAAAACATGAGAGATGGAGGAGAGAAGTTTGAGGGGAGGATAGTGTAGAACATACATAATTTTTAATTTACACCAGGAAAGGTTCTTTCTCATTTTTAAATGGGCAAAAGAGTCAAAGGAGATATCAAGAATGAAATCCAACAGGAGAAATGGCATTATTCCTAGAGTTTTAGAGGAATGCAGCAAATTACTGGGAGTAGTAATTAGAGCGTTTTAGGGAAATGGAGTAATTAGTTGTTTTTAGGAACTACATTTTCTCAATTGCATGTGATGATTAGTACTAATTGATGATTAATGGTTGAGTGCTTTGCACCTTCTTAGCACTCAGTAAGTATGATTGATTGATATGTCATTTAAGAAAAAGAGTATCATTTATGAAGCAATTATACAAGTATTTTATGAGTGGGAAATCCACACGCATCTGAAGACCCCGTTGAAACAGAAAATAATAATAATAATAACCCGTACCTTCTCTGTGTCAATGCCTTTTGACATGGACCAGGTTGAAACAATATAATCCATGACTCTCTCACTAAGGCCTTTTGGGACTTGATAGAGTTTCAGAAAGTCCCGAACATTATTCAGCATCTCGTGGTATCGGTTGGTGTTGGCATACATTTGCTGGAAAATTGTGGTAACATTTCCAAAAATAGTTGCATAAAGAAGAGCTGAAAGAGAAGAAATTATGAAAATAAACCAAATATCCCAGGAGGAGAAAAAGTAATATGAATACTGGCCATGCCAATAAATAATTTAACACGGATATCTTTATTAACTTGTATGGGTTAATACATTAAACCTTAGAAGAGTGCCTGGCACCTGGTAATCACTCAGTAAATACTAGCTTCAGTATTAAAAACACGATTTTATGAGCATGCATCACTATAGATAATGTGGCAAAACAGGAGAGTGATTCACAGATTCTGTGAAGAACCAGATCGAAAGTTTTCATTTTTCCTGAGAAAGTCTAGTCTTACGATTAAAGTTATTCTCCGGCCTTGTCTTCCTGAATGAAGCCTAATTATGTTAAATATTCCAAGGACTGATGATCCAGTTTAGAAATCTGTGCTCCTTCTCATTGTTCCCGCCAGCTTCTGGAATGCTTCCCTGCTTATAAACATTTCGACAGAACACCAGATACATAGGGAAGTAGAGACAAATTAAGTGTTGCATTTTTAGAACATTCTGGAGGTAAACAAGGTTGGAATTAAGAGCTAAATTAAAACTTGGGGAATGCCTGTAAATTCTTATTAAAGTCAGCTTCTCAGTGATTAAAAGTTTCTTGATTCCATCATTTTAATTAAGAATAAAGCCAATTGCTGGCCATTTTTATTCATCTACAGGGACTTATGATTGGGATCAGGTTTTTAAATGGCCCTGACTGCTGTCTCCCCTCCCATTACCCAAAATTGACCAATTCTTCTCTCTCAAGATCTTGTCAGGACAATAATGCTGACCAGATACTGCAAAAGTATTTGACGTAGAGTTCAAACCAAACACAACACACCTCTAACTTCACACTGCACCCTGCACCCACCTTTGTGGTTTCACTGCCTTGTTAACAGCTCTTTAGACAAGGGGAAAGTAACTTTATTTTCCTTTATATCCCCATTAACTTCAGTAAACAAAATATTTAGTAACCATAGGCATAAGCATTTCACAAATAAATTCTAACCAAATCCCATTTGAGGGAAATGGTACAAAATAAAGCTAGTAAAGCAACTTAAGATCTTTAAAATGCCTTTTTTAGAAAACCATTTGTTTTTCAGGAGCAATTCTCCTCTGAGTACTACAGATTATAATTTCACAACAGAGAGCTTGTATTTTGTTGGTATTTAGTCAGCTTTTGCTTTTATTGATTGATTTTGATGTCAATCCAGGACAAGTTTTCAAATAGATGATATTTTGGTTAAAGCTAAACAGGGGGATAGAATGCTGGCCTTTCTCAACTGGGTCGTTAAATCTCTGAAAATTAAATTAAAAACAGAGGTAATCACAGACTTAACATCTCTATTCCATTGTTGTTGGTATTTAAAAACACATGAAATAATGTGAACAAATTAAAGATAGAAAAATTATATAACAAATATGGAATTTCAGATATTCAGAAAGGAGAAATAAGCAGACTGTATGTTTTCTTTTAGGAGGTACCATACATGGGAAGGAGGCACTCAACCACTGAGCTACATTAGCTCCCCAATTAGAGTTGGTTTTTTGTTTGTTTTGTTTTTAGAAGGTACTCGGGATTGAACCTGGGACCTCGTACATGGGAAGCAGGCGCTCAACTACTTGAGCTACATCCGCTCCCTGGATTTTTTAAATAATGAGACCTTTAAGAGTTAATGAAATAATGCTAGAATCATGTTTTTTTAAATAATCCCTAGCTGTTATAAGTTGTCAATAAATATCACAGAACTACCTATTATTTTGACAAATTTAGCTTGTTTGGCTCCATATGGTGCTTACAATATTCTACACTTGCCACAGTGTCTCAATATTGACTTTTAGTTAAAAACATTACCACATATTTCATCTTCTTGGGTACATTAAACATGCACACCAAAATACATTTTACTCCTATAAAAAGGTTAAGGACTGAAAAATGAAGAAAACTGCCAATGAATTAAAAGTTTTCAGCATTAATAAATGAAGGACACGATCAATATCTCATTAAGTTTGGCATATTGCAAATACAGCCACTTCTGCCTTGCATTTTCACATGAGTGTGGTATCCTAAATTGGGACTTTGTGACTAAACAAGGTCATGATGTAAAGTAAGAGATTCATTTGTATGTGTGTGGGTGTGTATACACATACATATATACATATATGTTAACGTTTATTTTGAAATCATTTTAGACTCACAAGAGGTTGCAAAAAAATAGTACAGAAAAGCCCCATGTGCACACATTGAACTTCCCTCAATGGTTACAACTTACATATATATAGTAAATTATCAAAACCAGAAAATTGTCAAAGCCACATTACAGTTATCCAGATAATAGACCTTATTCAGATTTCACCAGTTTTTACAAGCAGTCATTTTTTCAGGGTATATAGTTCTATAAAATTTTACCACGTTTCAATTAATACCATATACATATATTTTTTAAAAAGAGACAGCATTTCTTACTTTAAAATATTTTCTACATCTAATATTGGAAAACATTTCAAAAAAAAATAGTGAGTGCAAATATCATACTCCAAATCAGGCAAAAACAATTCTGCCCACAGGATAAATACTGCTTTCACAGGATAAACAGGTCTTTAATGAAAGAGGCCCTGGGGCATGACTCACAATGAGGAAAACTGATCTCCATAGAAAGTGTATGTTGTTAACTCCCAAAATAATACCTCTGACCCAACCTATCCCCTGAATTTCAGACACACATATCTTCTTGAATGTCTAATGTCTAATTTGAATCTAAAGTCCAAAAAAGAACTCTTAATTTACAACAACCCCTTCCAACAACTAGTTGCACTTTCATCTCAGTATATGGTAAAGAGATTTGTCTGGTTGCTCAGACCTAAAACCAAAAAGTCATTCTTCATTTCACCCTTTGATTCATCTCCTACACCTAATTCATCTACAATTTCTCCTGGCACTAACTTTAAAATATAACCTTAATTCAATCGCTTCTCACTTCCTCTACCATAATCTTTAAGAGCATGTCGCTTTGCCACGTACGAGCTATGTGTCTTTGCGTAAGTTATTTAGCCTCTGTAAGCTTCTATTTTCTCACTTCGTAAGTTGAAAATTACACTAGAATCTTCACAAAGGGGTTGTTTCAAATGAGAGAGCCCACATGAAACAGTTAGAAAGGAGTCCAGTGAAGAGTAACCATCCATGAAATCTTATTTATCATGAGCATCATATACACCGAAATAGCTTTCAAGCAATTTTTCATGCAATAGGAAAAAATGATCACTTTTAAAAATATAGATAATGCAGATCTTGGCCCTTGTATTAGGGTTCTCCAGAAACACAGAATCAATAATATATAATATGTACATATAACCTATGTAAATATTTTTACATTTATTTTAGGAATTGGCTCATGCAATTGTGGGAATGGGCAAGCCCAAATTCCATAGGGCAGGCTGCAAGCAGGGAACTCTGGTGAAGGTTTTTTGATAAATTCCCCCGGAGAAGCCAGCTGGCTAAAGTAGAGATGGAAATTCCCTCTTCTTACTCCTGAAATCATCAGTTCTCCTTTTAAGGCCTTCAATTGATTGGATGAAATATCTCTCATTGTTGAAGGCTGTCTCCTCAGTTGATTGTAGATGTAATTAGCCACACATGCAATCAATTTACTGATGATATACATCCACAAAATATACTCACAGTAACAACCAGGCCAGTGTTTGCTTGACCAAACAACTGGACACCATAACCTGGCCAAGTTGACACATGAACTTAACCATCACAGCTCTCCTCCACTCAAAAGCTTTCCATCACTCTTTACTTAAATCCAAACCTAGTCATGGTCCAGATAATCAGGGCACTGCCTCCATCACTGATAGTCACTCCTACCACTCTTCCTCTCATTCCCTCTGCTCCAACCACACCAGCCTTCTTGATGCTGCTCGAACATTCAAAATCCATTCACGATTTAGGGCTCTTCACCCGCTGTTCCTTCCGCCTGGAGCACCCTTCCCCAAGACCTTCACTTAGTATGTTGCCTCTTCTCATTCAGATCTAAACCCAACACATCAGAGAGGACTTCCCTGGCCACTCTACCTAAACAGCACTTTTCTCCAATATCGTTCTCTAACTTCTTACTCAGACTTATGTTTCTTAATCTTATTTATTACGACCTTAATTTACACGACATATTTTAAATTCCTTATTATCTGTCTCTCTAAGTAGAAATGCAAGTTCTGTGAGGGTAGAGATGGGCCTTGTCTTTTCTGCTCACTGCTGTGTTCCCAGAACATACACTAGTTCCTGACACATAGTAGGTGTTCAAATATTTTTTCTAATAAATTCATACACTAAAAACCTAAAAAACAGGTTTTCAGAAATATTCTTTTTTCAACTCAAACTCTCACTATTAGTGATTAAAAAATATAGGGAGAATACACATTATTGATACAGGTGGGGAAGTGAAATGTTTAGAAACCAGGGGGCTACTTATTCTGACAATATTTAGATAAATAAGGAGTTAATTGTGGAAGAACCATTGTCCTCCACATGAAACTTAAATGTGCGTGCTTGGTCTGGTCAGTTTTGTAGAGGTCTATAATATAATTTGACCCTTTAAATGGAGATGTCTACAGTCAATTCCCATACTTTACTAGTAATAATAATTTGTGACAATGCCATCAGTCTCTTTATATATGCTCTTCTTCAGGCTTTTGGACTTAAAGACCACTGCTATTTTTGCAAGCTTATGATATTCATAGTCATAGTAAATTTGGCATAAATGCCAGCATATTTCTTATCTAAAAAGTCTAATTTTTCCTTATTACCCACAGTGATTATTTTGAAGATAATTTGGATAGTTTAGAGATGGCTGCTAATTTTCTGAAACCCCTCTACATGCATTCTTCTTGAGTCTAGGTATGCTCTATGACTGATGGCCAATAGAATATAATAACTGTGATGCTGTGCCAATCTCTGGACCCAGACTTTTAAAAACTGGAAACTTACAATTCCTGTCTTTTGGGACACCTTGTCTTGGAATCCAGCTTCCATATTGCAAGGAAGCCCAAATATTCTTCTAGAGAGGTCCACATGGAGAGGAATCAGGGACATGGCCAATAGGCTTAGACTGAGAAATTTAAAAGATTGATATATGAGAATACATTTCTGATAAACAATGTTATGTAGGTAGCCCAATCATCATTTCCCTTTTTGATTATATTCACTATAGTCCAACTTTAATAATAATAGCTAAAATATAAAGGAAAATTTCCCATCAGTCTGTGATTATATGTGTAGACATGACTTGTCAGCATCAACTTCCCAGCCAGATGGTTTAGCCAACTAAGAAGTGGATCTTCCAGACCCAGTCAAGCCACTCAAGTTGCATGGACTAGAAATGAATCATGTACTCCTAACCCTGTGTAAGCTGGAGATTCATAAGCAAAATAAATGGTTGTTCTTGTTTGAAGTCATTAAGTTTGATTAGTTATGCAAGCAAAATAATCACTAATAAATGAGAACAATTCTCAATTGGGTAGGGGGTCTTGGAGGATGAGGGTAGTATGCCCTTTATAAAGCACATCAGAGACTATGAGGGTATAGTTTAGAAAACACTTTTTAGCATTTTTGGATTTATACTTAAAAATGAAAAATACTCATTATTTTCATAATAAAAGATTAAATCCAGGAAGTAATGTTTAATGTTTTCACAAATAGACATAGGTTCAAAGATGGAACATTATTATAATTGTTTACAAATAAAATTAACCATTCAAGCATTGTTGTATTCACTGGATATTTATTGAGCTCATAGTGTATGTTAAGCACTATACTCACCACTCCAGGAATAAGATGATGAAAAAGATGGGCATAGTCCCTGCCGTAGCAGTTTGATATTGTTTATGAATTCTAAAAATAGATATTGTTTATAAACTGGTCTGTTCCTTTGGCCTTATTAGATTATATTGGATTCAGAGGTTTCCCCTTTACTTGATTAAATAATGATTAAGTCTTTGATTGGGGCACATCAGTAAGACGTTGAGTCCCCACCCCCTTGGTGGACAGGGACTCACTGAGAAACTGCACCACAGAGAAGGGAGATGGGGGTTTTGAGCTGGAGCCCCAGGAACTAAACATGCAGGAGAAAAACACAGAGGAATAGAGACAGCTCCATCAGACACAGCAGAGACCCAGGAAGAGAGACGAGCCATTCACCTGATTGTTTACAGCTGGCCTTGTGGGGAGACCAGAGTAGCTGAGCCCAGAGAGAAACGAACCTCAGGAGAGAGATAAGACTTATTCCGGCCTACAGCTGATAGTAGAAGAAGCTGAGACCATGAAGCCTTGAGAGGAAGAGGAAGCCTGAACCCTCGCAGATGTTGGCAGCCATCTTGCTCCAACATATGGCAACAGACTTCAGTGAGGGTAGTAACTTACACTTTAAGGCCTGGTAACTGTGCGCTTTTACCCCAAATAAATATCCTTTTATAAAGGCCAACAGATTTCTGGTATTTTGCATCAGCTCCCCTTTGGCTGACTAATACATCTGCTCTCAAGTAGTATCCACAGCTCCCTATTCAAAAGCATGTCTTTGTACCAAAATACATTATTTAAAAGCAAGCTAACTATTTTTTCCTTTCCATAGTAAAAAAATTCACATATAAATGTATAAGCATAGAAAAATATAGTCTATATCTCAGGGTTAAACAAATTGCAAAGTCAAACAAAAATCTATGTTTAGCTAATTTAATTCATCATAACTCAGTCTCCCTTCTTATAAGAAGATAACTTCATTCTCCACTTTATCCATCTATGATAGTTATCCTCTTTTTTAATGCTAATCAAAACCATTTTTAATCTCTCCAATCTAGCACAATCATTTATATTTTAAAAAACTTAGTGCACTCACCTTGCATCTATAGCTATAGAAATTCTTATAATCTGATAAAAGGCTAGCTGAGAAATATAGACAACTGCCTCTGAAATTAGAAAAACAACAATAACAGGTGCTCAATGAATATCAATATGATCATTACAGATTCATTTATTAAGGGCCAAACAAGAGTTTTCAAAATGCAACAACTGGGAGCAGATGTGGTTCAATATTCAGGGCCCATTACCCTTCTAAATAAATTTAATAATTGTCTTTTCCAGTTCTTTAAATAATGCTTTTGGAACTTTAATTGGGACTGCATTGAATTTGTAAATAAATTTGGGTAGGATAGATATCTAAATGATATTTAGTCTTCTAATCCATGTACGTGGAGAATTCTTCCATTTATTTAAGTCTTCTTTGATTTCCTTTAGAAATGCCATGTAGTTTTCTGATTACAGTCCCTTTATATCCTTAGTCATCTTTATTCCTAAATA
>JAQZBX010001476.1:0-49003 GCA_029593785.1 Cabassous unicinctus | reverse complement strand
GCAGTTGACATTGTGGTTCAGAACCTGAGACAGTTCCCTTCCAAACTATTTTTTAGTGACTAAGCTAGCTACCACTACTGAGCTGGCCCATCTACCTGCCAACATAATGCCCTTACTCACCTTCAGGGGCCACCCAGGCAAGTGCATACATGCGCCCAGGGCACTGGGAGGAAGGAGAAAAAAAGGCTAACTTCGTCACTGAAAAACACTATGGAAGGGAGCTGTCTTAGTTACTGAACCACAATCTCAAGCAAGAACAGTACTGTTTATGCCAACCGTGGGGCACTCATCTCTATGTTTCTCAGGAATTCTAAACCCAGCTTGAAAAGAAGAAGAGAAAAGAAAAAAGTTAGGGAGTTGAGAAATAAACAGATGCATAGTTAAAAACTGCTGGTTATGCATACTACTCAAAGATTGCCCAGGAAAGGGGTAGGGGGGAGATAATTTTATTTTAACATTATTTTTCAAAAATCACAAAAAAAGATGAAAACATAGGTTGAATGGCCAAAAGAAAATACGATATATTTGTACCAATTGATTCAAAGTTGCATAAAGGGTCAGCAAATGCAACCTTATATTCTCAAGGAGCAGAACTCCAACTTGGAAGAGAGCATGATAGGCATGTTTTTTGTTTGTTTGTTTGTTTTTCTTTGGTAATTGAGAATATGCTTTTTATTTTCTATGTCTAAAATGTTTTTTATAGTTTCAAGGAACAACTTAAAGTATAATTGATATTTCACAATTAATTATGTAGCTGATGACATGTGCTTTGGGCACTTTTATTTTGTTTCCAATTTTTTTTATCTTAGTTAGAAGAAGGCATATTTCCACCTCCATCACCGTTTACATATATATATATATATATATGCACAGTTAAATTATGATCTGAGTTGAGGATTAGATGATAATGGCATAAGTTGTATCTTTCATGATAAACATTGCTTGTTATTTACCTAAAAAAACAAAAATGAGGAATCTACAATGGTGGTATTTCAGACATTGTAAAAGTCTAATTTTTTAGTCCAGAGGTTTTCTTATGGACTTCAAATTATAAAATGCAGAGTTACCTAGTCTACCTACTTGTGAGTCTAGCTTTATCAGCTACAGAAAAAAATAGGATCAGAAATACAACAAGTCTAGTATGGTTTCATTGTTGTGAAAAATTGAGTTTCTTTTCTTTATGTCTGTTCCTTATCTTGTACTAGAGAGTCCTTTGAATTACCCAGGAACCTTAGTTTCCCATTAATGACACAAGCAAGCCATTCCCCTAACACTCACTACTAGCATATGGAGAAATAAATTAACAAAATTAAATCACTTACTGTCACCATATATCTATAAAGTGGGTGTTATTATTTTGCTTACTTTACATATGGAAACACTGAATATAATACTTGAAATAATTTTGAAATACCTGTTTACCAAAACACATCTTTTATTGATGCACAATCCAAAGAATGAAATGACACTGCCAAAACCCCAAGTGAACCGTAAATATTGAGACTGGTACCTATCGCCAAGAACTTCTCGTGTCCTCTGAGAAATTGTGACATGACCTATCTTCTTCTTGACCCTCAATCCAACCAATTCTTGCTTCCAAATCTTTGTTCATTCAGTTCCCTTTCGGTGGATCACAAAATGCAACAAACTTCTCCCATCCAGAGACACACATCTCTTTGCAATACGACTTTTACTGCTTCTCCACCAAAAGGTAGAATCTACTTCCTTTAATCTGACCTGGTTTTGTGACTTTATTTGACCAAGAGAATGTGGCAGAAGTGATATTATGCAATTTCCAAGGCTAGACATTCAGAGAACCTGCAGGTTTTGCTTTCACTCTCTTGGAATGCTGTTGAGGCCACCATCCTTGAAGACGCCTGAGTTGTACTGAGAGACAGCAAGACAGCAGGGATGGATAGGTGTAGTTATCCAAGGGACCCCAGCTGAACTTAGTCACCAACTAATGCACCAGCTAAGTGCAGCTGCCTGCGTGAGATCACACAAGATCGGCAGAAGAGTCAATTACACAGTAAAATTTAAGAGCCATGAAAAATAATGAATCACTGTGGTGTTGTTACTTAGCTTTGAGTCGTTTCTTTCACAGTAATAGACAACTAATATGTGTCTCCCATTACGAAAGCCCTCCCTTTTCCTCCGTCCTTCCTAAGCCTCAGCCACTCTTCAGAGCCTATTATTTCTGTCAAAAAACCTTCTCTGATTATTCAGAGTCACAGGAATTTCTCCTTCTGTTCTTCTATGGAGTCAACCCGTCACTATTTAAGATAGTAATCATATACCCTGCTTTCTATTGCGTTTTACCCCTTTAAGATATCTTGTTTTATTAATGACATTTGTGAAAGCAAGTATCTTTTAAACTTCTTTTCATCTCTTCAGCATAGTTCTGAACACATATGTTCTGTACACATGAAAATAAAAGTTGAAATAAATTTAAAAAAGAGTCTCTTTAGGTAGTAAAATAAACAATCAAATGCACAAGAACCACCCCAGTTCACATCTGGTTGCAAATACTTTTAATGTATTATGACTTGCCAGTCTGAGTAGATGGAAAGGGAAAAAAACACCACTAAAAAGAGTAAAATCACAAAGATTATGGCCAAGGTCAAAATTACTTGCTAATCTGTTTGGCAGTTGCTCAGGAAGCTAAGTATAGAATTACCATAAGGATGCAGCAATCCCTCTACTAGGTATGCACTCAAAATAAGTGAAAGCAGGGACTCAAACAGATATTTTTCCAACAGTATTCATAGCAGCATTATTCACAATTGCCAAAAGATTGGAGCTACTCAAGTGTCCATCAATCGATGAATGGATTAAAAAAAAATGGTATATTCATACAATGGAATATTATTCAGCCATGAAAAGGAATGAAATCCTGATACATGCAACAACATGGATGAACCTTGAAGACATTATGCTCTGCAAAATTAGCCAGTGGGGTGTTAATGCTTAATTTGGCAGAATTTCTATATAGGTTGATTGTAAAGTTTTGGATGTGGATGGTGGTGATGGTAGCAAATTATTGTGAGTGAAATTAACAACACTGGATTACATATATGAATGAAGTTAAAAGAGGCAACTTTAGGTTGTATATATGTTACTAGAATTAAAATTAAAAGGTAAAATATAGAATTGTATAACACAGTGAACCCTATTGTAAATATTGGGCTATTATTAATGGCACAGGTATAAAAATGTTCCTTAATGAATTATAACAAATATAACACACTAATACATGGTGCTAAAAATAGGAATGTATATGGGGAAAATACACCTAATGTAAACTATGGACTATTTTTTAAATTACCTGCTAATCAATTCCAAGAATATTAGAATCTGGGGACATCAATTTTTAAAACTTGGCAGTTTATGACAAATTTACCACAAGTCAGATTGTGATGTTATAGAGAAAGCCTTCAGAAATGAATCAAGAAGCAGTGTTTGTACCAAGGCTAGACTAAAAGTTTAAATGAGTTTACAATTGGGCCTTATTATACCAATTCTTTGAATTTATTCTATGGACCTATGACATAAGCACACAAAATTATGCACATGGGGAAAATGAGATATGCTAAAATGCTCAAAATAAAGACTTTGTGACAAAATAATGGCATATCAATGCAATTGAAAACTAGGCAGCCATTAAGATGATGGTGGGGATCTCTGATCATAGATATGAAAAGATTAATGGTATATTAAGCAGATTATTAATTCTTTTTTTATAATTATATATATTCATATATCTGTGAATGTATGTGGGGAGATTAACTTATAAGTATATATTGAATCATGATGAGAAGGATGTTTAGAAATGTTAACAGTTATCTTCAGGCAAGGGGATTATTTGCAATTTTTATGTTCTTTAAACTTGTCTATATTATTTGATTTTTGCAATAAGCATACACCATTTTTATAAATAATAACAGATTATTTGCTTTTTTATAAGAACTGTAGAACTATAAATCTCTTTAAAGAGCAATCAGGTCATTCTTTGGATGATAATCATGAAAGCCCGCTAAGAAAGTCGAGGTGCTAATAATGACAGCAAACCTTTATTTAGTGCTTATTGAGCCTTAAATACATTATCTCATGAAATTTGCACAAGCACCCTAAGTTACTACTTTATCCTTCTCTTAAACAGAAAGAAACAAATTCAGGATATCAATTTGCCCTAAGTCAGACCAGGGTTTCAGTCTCAGCAACTTCACCACCTAACACCCTTATCATCTTTTAGAAAATAAAGCAAATAATCATTCTTTCCCATAGCAGACCTCTTGTAGCCAGTCAGTGGCTTAGTGAACACTTATCTGACTAAAATTGTTAAATGTGAACAGTTCTCAAGGTATTAAGTACTCCCAGGGCCTAGAATGTAGACCAAGAGAAATAGCACATATCCCTTAAAAATATGTACCAAGAGGTATTCTGGGCTCACCCCTAAATTGTGATATGCTTAGTTAGATACAGACAAGGAACATTTCACCCTGCTATGGCTGCCATATTACCAAATCAGCCACTTAATGGAGGAGAAAGGAAAATTTACTGACTGATATCTCTGCAGCACAAAAGGATAATTTTAGTTTACTCTGTTTATGCTAAGATAAACAGCTTACACACTATTACACACATCAAAACTTATCAGGCATTAACCCTTATATTTAGATAATTAGAAATTCAAGAAAATGGACCATAAACTTTGTGACAGAATGGAATGCATAATTAGCAAAATGGGGAATACTCAGGGACTAACGCAGATCTAACATTTGTAGCCTCCCCAGCACTCCCCTCAAATTGTGTATCCTTGTCATGGCTGCACCCCCTGGCCTTCCATCACAATCTAATTTAGATGTTCTACCACCACTTTGTGAAGGCTGGTTCCACGTTTAGCTAGATATCTCCTTTTATTTTCTTAAATATTAGAGTCAGCTTGCTGAACTCAGGGACAAGTAAATATGTCCTTTCATCAGCAAACCCCAGACCCCTTCTTTAAAGCACTGGGGAGAGTAACTTGTCCAGGGTCAGAGATCCAGCCACTTCTAACTATTCTATTGGTTCCCTTCTAATCAAGAAAAACTACACTAAACATCATGTTTCCAAACCAAAATCATCCTTCTGGGTGGGTGGAGTGTGAGCTCGTATTTTGGGGCTGGAAAGAAAGATGAGCTATTGTAAATTCCGTTCTGTGAGAACTTCCTCATTTTAAATAACATACAGATCCTTCTAGTGGTGGGTATGAACACAAAGTTGCAGCTTTTCAAAGGCAAAACTCTGAATAATCTTATCAGGCAGACATTTTGGTCAAGAGCACCACTGGTCATCTTGAGGTCATTCTTAGCTCCTCTCTCTCTCTGATCCCTTTTGTGAAGCTAGCTACTAAGGGATATAATTCTTCCTTCAGCATATCTCCTATACTAATAGCCTCCTTTCTATTAACAGTCTCAGAACCTAGTCTTACCATCCTTTGGCTAGACTACCACAATAGTCTCTGACTGGCCTCCCTATCTCCAGTCACTCTTTTTTATAACAGTCTACACATGGCTCGTAGGACAATTTTCCTAAAATAATTGATTTTATGATTCTATTTCTCCCTTTAAAAGTGTTAAATTGTCTCCTCATTGTGGCTATGATAGAAATACTGTGGAACCCATGGGATCAACACAATGGAGAAATGGAGGAAGCTCTGAATTTCTAGTATCTGCCAGACTCAGTGTTTGCATTTTTCCCTAAGTTAATTTTTCACCTGCCTACCTAGACTATGAGCTTCTGGAAGAAAGAACCTATGCCCTTAATTTCTTTTCCATTCAAGTCAGACTTTTGCCCAGTTAACAAATAAATGAGAGTTAATTTATCCTGACTATAAACAAGGATATGTGAGGCTTTTTCTGACCAAGTGTGTATAACAGACCACTAATAAGATTGTATCTCTCCAGCTGCCTGATGTGGGGCATGAATTCTCTTATCACCTATTAAAATCTCATATAATGCACAGCAAACAATTCTTCAAAGGAAAGGCAATGCTATCCTTGAATACATTTAATTTTTAAGTTCTTTAATGCAGGGCCAGAATCATCTAGTTCCTGTGTAATCCCCAAGAATAACAAGAATGTTTTACAACAAAGTAGGATATCATCAAAAGTTGCGAACATGAAAAAATTGAAACAGCTGCTCTGGACTTCATTCTTTGTTTGGTGAAATGATAAAATTACTTTGAGAGAAGCAGACTTACTAAGTTGCATGCACATTTGCAAAATTTTTAAGTATGTTATTTTAGCTATTTTATAAATATAATTAGATGACTTTTGCATTGACCAATAGATAGGGTATCCATTAATGTATTGACCACAGCATTACTGAAAGCTTGCTGGGTGTAAATACAGTGCAGATACTAGGGAGATCAGAGATGCACAATTTTATAAACATATTTTTTACCTATTACTTAAAGAAATTTATTTGTAGTAAATGTCTATGCCCAGAAAAGATTATGAAATTTCCCATTCTCCTTTAAAATGTCCTAAACAATGTACCTGAAATCTGAAAAATATCCATCCACTGGAAAGCCTGACCATTAACTAACAATACATTTGACAAAATCCTCTGAGAGGTTCAACAAGGTCAAAACTAACAAGGATGGCCTTACTTTCCTTGAGAAACTATTTTACATTAAAATCTTGGGTTGACCTCATCATTACCGACTTAGACTTAAAGTTGCCGTTGATAACTAGCATTAATCTTTTCCTTTTTAAATACTGCTCTCTCCTTTACTCTTAGGCACACTGGTCCTCCACTGGCTCTCTCTACTCCCTTATCTAAGGGGTCTTTACAATTAATCATCCAAACCAGGACCTTTCCTGAGAGTAAAAGAGGGCACTCTTAATAGTCATGCTGGGATCACAGTAGTAAGCAGGGCTGTCCCAGGCAAACCTGAGGCACTCTGGGGCACTCTATCCTTATTCCAATTCCTCATTCTCTGTCTCTGCCCCTTCACCCCCAATTACAGGAGAAAAGGTTATGGGATTCTTGTCAATCACTTGCATCTGAATTAACTCTGTCTGTCCTTTCAGGGATTTCAACTAGCATCTCAACTCAGGTGACTTCCCCGTTTACCTGCCCTAACCTGTCTACAAATTTCTACACAACCACTTAACCTGAATGAATGTATCTCTCAAACTGCTGATGTGATGCCTGAAAGGAGTCATGTCTTCTCCTCACAACCCAGAATATCCCCTCACCCCAAATCCCTTTTTACATTAATCTGAGTGGGAATAATTATAAAACCAATGCTCTAGAAGCTTAAACCAGTATGTTCTTTTTGACTGGGACTACATGCAGATAAATTGAGCCGATCCTGAGGGTATAAAATGACAGTGAGTTTTGAAAAACATATGAGTGGGATGGGAAAAGTATGCCTATAGACATCAAACTGAGTTGATAAAGGTATAAGGAACTCTATTTGATGAAGCAATCCAAAATTTGAAAATTGTATTCTGTTGGAGCACCATAATTCTCTATGATAATAGCAGATGTTTCCCTAATAAAAATAGCTACTGGATCAAATATTTTTCTTTAATGTTCCATATTAGTTCCCCTCTTGGAGAGGCCCAACTCACATTATCATATCATAATGCACATTAGAATTTTAAAAGCTCTGAGAAGCCTTGCAGTACAGACACCATTTTTCATACTTGTTTGCTCTTGAAACACTTTTGTTCATTGAATATCTATGAATATTTTGCAGAGCTCCATGCAATCTCCACAGTGGTCAGGAAGGAGCAGGTGCAAGCGTTGGGGCATCTGAGAGGCTGTTGTCACAATCCAAGGGTGCTGGTGCAGATCAGCAACCAGGGAACCCATTCGAACAAATCTAAAAACTGGTGGTTGCTACATCAATCAGGGTAGCAGATTGATGTAGGGAAGGAACTAGTCTTGAAAGGTAAGGAAAAGAAAGAGTAGGACTGCTAGGTGGTGAGGCCAATTTGAATTTGACCGTGAAATCACCGAGGCAGTAGTGGAGAACATTAGGGAGATCAGTGTGGCTAAACTGGCAGGGCGTGTTGCTTCCTCTGGCTAAGTTTGCTTTCTCTGGCTATTCATAGACTCTGCCTTCCCCTGCCACTATGCCTTGTGGGCCTTAAAGTGCCATTCCCTAATTGAGTCTTAAATCATTTTCTGACAAATAAAGGTAAATTGCCATTTGAAAACACTCAAAGTTTTGAATAGGTCAAAATGGAGTGGGAAAGAGACTCAAGGCAGGCAGACAAGTTACCAGACCAGTCACCATATCCATGAAGAATGAGATGATGAAGATCTGGAATACTGAGCAGGGGCTATCTGATGAAAAGAGAGATTAAATCAACCCAAAAGATATGAGGAAGAGTCAGCAGAAGAGAGTGCTAGAACTTTAGTCAGAGGCCTTTAACATAATGTATCCCTGCAGACTTGGAGGTCCTGGGAGGGGCCTGCCATTTGTTGGCACTCTGCATATTCAGATTGTACTATTTTCCTTCAGATTAATCTGCACTTTGGCATTTTGTGTGTGAATCACTTCATTGGTGTACCTTTAGTTTCTCTACATAAAGTGTACATTTCTTGTATATGAAAAAATATATTTTCCATGAATTGTGCATTTCCTAGGAGAACCTTCTACAATTCTTGGAGCAATAAATAACAGTTAACTGGGAAGCAGATGTGGCTCAAGTGGTGGGGCTCCCGTTTACCATATGGGAGGCCCTGGGTTCAATTCCCAGGGTCTCCTGGTGAAGGCAAGCAGTCCTGTGCGGCGCGGTGAGCTGACAGTCTGCATGGCGCTGTGAGCTGGCACAGCAAGATGACGCAAAAAAGGAGACAAGCAGACACAGAAAAACACACAGCAAATGGACACAGCAAGCACAAGCAGCAAGGGGGTGATAAATAAAAAATAAAATAAATCTTTAAAAAAAAATAACAGTTAACTAAGTCATACAGGCATTGTAGGTTATTTTAGATATGATTAGGTACCTAACTGGCTTTTCTTCTAAAGATATTAATATCTCATCCTGTGTTTAAATAGGATCAGATATTTTTAAAAAGCAATCACCAAGAGATTATCATCTAGAAGATAAACATCATCAAAATTAAAGGAACAAAATCCATGCAATGATATATGAAAACATGAAAAACATCAACTATCTGGAAACTTAAAAAAAGAGAGTATCTCACATATTTTCTGGGACCTGTGATTTGGGGAAACTTTGCGTATTCTGCCTGTAAAAAACTTTCCACCCTCAGCTGATTTGGACAGGAGGTGTGCAAAAAGTAAAACTCAGTTAATCGCTGATGATGAATGGAAGCAATTCAAACCCATTAGGTCAATGGGACCAGCTTTGGTTTAATATGTTTGGAAGGTTTTAAGCCCTGATTTGATAATTTGCCCCCACTAAACACTGCATGGCATATTACTGAATTTCTTCTCTCACCACCTACCGCATTACTAGGTTTCCTTTTTCTCTAATAATACTTGGTACCAAATGTTCACCTCTCCAATAAATTATTGCTGCCAAGGTCTGACATGTATGGAATAAAGCCATATCAAGTTCATTCTACTGCACACATCACTGTGGCAGAAATGTCAACTGTAATAAGCAAGTGATAAAAAAGATCTTCAGTGCTCCTGTCAGGTAGTACAGAACCTGACAGTAGGTTAAGACTGAACATTTACATTAAGAGCTTGGATGCCTGAAGCTGACAGCTGTCATTATCACTGTGAAGATGAGGAAATATTGGTACCTAAGATTTCCCAGCTTTCACACTTTACAGGTGTGTTCACATTCCCATTTAATCCTCCTAACAAAACTGGGATTTGGCATTATGCCCCACTTACAGGTAAGAAATCTGTCTTTCTTCCCCATCCATATTTCACCCCTGCCCTGGTGTAGGCACCCATCATCTCACAACCGGTTTACTGCAAGAGCCTCTAATCAGTATTCTTGCTGCCAGTCACGTTCCCACTGTAAGAGTTCAGTAATAGTGAAGTAAAAACTCAGTGCCTTGACACAACAAGTTTTTACTTGTAGTTCACTTCCCAGGGTGGATGTGGATTGCACAGCCCTCCAGAGCAGTGGTGCACCAAATGAAGATTCTGACACCCATCTATCTTGCTTCCAACAATGACTGCCATCTCAATACATGCTCCCCCTGGTCACCGCCAATGAAGAGAGCACTAGAGGATCACACAGACCTGTCAGGGCTCACACCACTTCCTCCCACCTCCCTTTGGCAGAACCCAGTCACGTAGTTCCAACCCAACTACAATGGCAGCTGGAAAACATAGAGGAGTGCAAAGATATTTGATAAGTGAAAACAACCTTGGCCATCCTAGCTGTATTAGTCACCCAAAGGGGTGCTGATGCAAAGTACCAGAACTCTATTGGCTTTTGTAAAGGGTATTTATTTGGGGTAGAAACTTATAATTATCAGGTCATAAAGCATAAGTTACTTCCCACATGTTGGGGCAAGATGGCTGCCAACGCCTGCAAGGTTTCAGCCTTCCTTCTCCCTCTTAAGGTTCCATGGGCCCAGTTTCTTCCATCTCAGCTGTAGGCAGGCATAAGGCTTGTCTTTTTCCCCAGGGCTCATTTCTTTTCAGGCTCAGCTGCTCTGGTCTCTCCACAAGATCAGCTGCAGACTATCAGGCTCATCTCTCTTCCTGGGGCCATGTCTATGGAGCACTCTCTCTCTTCCTGCTTATCTGCTTCTGAGTTCTCCTTTTCCATGTATTTACTCCCTAGGGCTCCAGAACCAAAACTAAAACTCTCTCCTCTGCTGTGTCATTTTCTCTGTGAGTCCCTGCCCACCAAAGGGGTGGGGAATCAACATCCTACTGATGTGGCCGAATCAAAGCCCTAAGCATAAATTTAATCAAGTAAAATTGAAACCTCTGAATTTAATACAATCTAATATGTCCAGAGGAACAGACCAGTTTACAAACACAATCCAATTTCTATTTTTGGAATTCATAAACAATACCAAACTGCCACACCAGTGTTCACTGAAGCCAGAGTTATTGACCTTATATACAAATCTGTTCATGCCACTGCCCTGCTTAATCTCTTACAATGGCTCCCTAATGATCACAGGAGAAAGCACAAGCTATATAAAAGGGCACACATGACTCTGCATAAGCTAACCCCTGTCTAACTTCCACCTTCATCTCCTGATACTTTACACACCCTGGAATTCAGGCTCCATAAACACTGAAATGCTGGCTTCCTGAATGGTAAGTTGTTTTTTACATTTGCTCATATTTTCAGAAACATCCCATTTATGACCATTTCTCACCATATCCAGAGCTACTGTCCTTGACCAAGCCCCACATCTTTTGCCTCTGCTTTTGCAAAAGCCTCTTATATGGTCTCCTTATTTCCATCTTTGCTCCTGCAGTATATTCTCCATACAGCAGCCAGTGGAATACTTTAAAGTAACATTGGATCAGGTTTAAATGCTTCCAGGGACTCCCATCATATGTAGAATAAAATGCAAAGCCTGCACAATCCAGCCCGTCTTCCTCTGCAAACTCATCTTCCACTCCTCTCCCCTACCTTATAGTACAGGGGACCCACCGATGCCCACACCTGCTCAGCACTTGCCTGCCTCCAGAGCCACTGGAGTGCCACAGCCAGTGCCCATAGCAAGTGCTCCCTCTACCTAGAACATGCTTACAATAGCTCCCTCCCTAACTTCATTCACCATCTAAAAGAGAAACCCTCTTAATATCATATTCTTTTTCAACTTTACTTTTCTTCACTTGCAATTGAATATTCATTTGTAATGGATATGAAAACTTAAGCATTTTAAGCCCTTGTCTTCACATTTTGATTGGTTCGTTAGCTATTTTTCAATAATGATTATCTTCCATGTACCAGACCCTTTACTAGGAACTCACATATAATATTAGACAACTGGAATTGTCCTGCATGGCATTGCAATAATGGATACAGTCCATTATGCATTTTGTCAAAACCTATCAAATTGTGTGGGGCAAAGTGTAAACTATAATGTAAACTATAGTCCATGGCCAATACAATGCTTCAATATGTGTTCATCAATTATAACAAATGTACCACACAAATGAAAAATGTTGTTAATGGTGGGAAAGTGGGAGAGGGAGAAGGGGTGAGATATATGGGAATCCCATATATTTTTGCTGTTAGCTTCTTTAAAAAAAAATTAATGTTAAGGGAGAAGGACTGAATGGTTTAAAAATAGTGATAATTTATAGGAGTGGAGTATACACGAAGAATGGTTCTTTATGTTATTACCAATTTGCAGACTTAGATTGTGGCTCTTGCTGAGTGGCAGAAATGCCTTTGTAATTGTTTCAAACATTAGGCAGACAAAAACATATGATTTATCTGAAAATGAGAACAATAAACAAATCAGAAATTCATGCACATAACGATATGTTATACACCCTTAGGCACTCAGTAAAAACGAGTTGCCCAGCTTCCTAAATCCACAGACATTACATTTGGAAATTATGATTGCTTAATGATCCAATGATTTGAATTCATCAGTGTTTGCAGGCACTTATGAAATCAAACACTTATTGTTACTTTTCTGAGAAGATTTGAAGTAGGAGAAAATAACAAAATTTCTTATGCATTTATCATAAGCACCCTAAAATCCTCCTGAACATTTTCCCTAAATGAAAATATCAGGTGGCAGGAAGTAGAAGCAGCTGAGAATGAGAGCAGCCCCAGACTCTGCAAGCCAGGTTGGGTGACCATACGAGTGATTGCTGAGTGGAAAAATCAAGAGGTGGTCTGTGTTCGAAGGGCTGATCTGGTTCTAGCTATTCTGTTCTTAATTATGAACCCAGGCTTCTAACATGGCATGGCATTTTAGGAGGCTCATTACCCACTAACTCTTAGCATGCAGGAGGCCTGAAATTCCTAAGACTAATGATGAAAACATTTTGTATTTAAAACAAACAAAAACACCCTCACATAGAAAAGAGACAAGAAACTCAAACTAAAGTTTGCTCCCTGGACTTTCATTTCTGAAGAAGTCTCCTTTTTTGGCGACTTTGGCTATTTGTTACAACAGGAGATTTGAACTTCACATGTAAATTCATAATAAAAAAAACACAGGCATCTTGTAAATAAAGGCAGGTGTCTTTCTTTTAAAAGGCTAGTAAGGTGAAGAGCATGAACTTTCTGGATTTGGATTCAAATCCTAGAAGCACCACATATTTGGTATAGTTTGTAACCTTCAAAAAGTTATTTATATTTTTGAGCTTTGTTATTCATTTAACATATAGCTAATAAGAATAATGATAGTAATACCTTGTTCATATGGTTTTGGGAGAACTAAACACGATGATCCATATAAAATGGTTAGCACAGTTGCTGTCACATATAAAGCACTAAAGAAAAGTTAGATATAGTTCTATAATAAAAATCATTGAAATTTTATCTGTACTCTGTACATCAATATATGGGAAAAATTAATTTGACTTCAATTTCATATTGCCTTACATAAAGATTTTGGAACTCAGAACAACACTTCCTAAGCATTTTGCATGACAAGAATATGACTGCATCAGTCAATCAAATTCTCAGACTAGAACAAGATAGCATTCTATGCTATTATGAATACATTTTGGTTTTCCTATGCTCTATTCTTAAAATAACACACTATTAAAAAATATGATTTAACAGATGATCATAAAATGACCAAGTAACAAATCTACTTTCAAAATTATTTCTAGATGAAAAGTCAAATGGCTGAATTAGACTACAAGGTGTTTTTTTTAAAATTCTGCTGGTTTCCTACTGAGTACATCACTGATCAACTTGAAATTATGGTTCACAGAACATGAAGGTCCTTCCTAAATATGAAACCAGGACTTCTGCTCCAAATCACAACATAGTAACTCATAAAAGATATGCCATCCCATCATAAGCACCTAGAAAACTGAGCAAATTATATCAACAACTACTTTCAGAGATTGGGCAACAGACAGGACAGGAACGAGAGAAAGAAAATAAATGAGACAAACTTCATGAATGCCTGGAGATGACAAAATAGAGATAGATTCCAAGTTGAACAAGGTGATCTGGCTGAGTTAAACGGAGGTCAGAATTTGGGGTAGGTGAGGAATGTAAAATTTTAGTGGCAGAGTATAAGAAATGAAGATGTCAAGCATAGAGAAAGCTCCAGAAAACTACTTAGGGGCCATCTGAGTCTTTGTCTGAATATTAAGCTGTGCATGCACAAGTTGAAATCCCATCAGGCCAAGCTGAAAGTAACTGGTGAGCCTGTGACCTAAACCCAGATCTCATAAAGGGCTGATAAACATTTGCTTTCCAAGCAGACTGAATGGAGAGACTCTCACTAAATATGTAGGAAATTCTTTGGAGAATTACAAGAGTCATTTCTTAGGAGAGCTAAACTCATACAAAATTAAAGACTACACCCACCCAAAAAGCTTAAAAACCAGTTCTCTAAAGGATCAAATTTAATTGCAAATTACTAAGCCATATTTCAAAATAATATTCGTTTCTCTTTAGAAGAAGGTGAAAAACCCTAATCCATTACAGTAGCAAATAAAGAATCAAATATCTAGGAATCACTCTAACCAATGATATAAGGGATTTTTACACAGAAAACTACAAGACATTGCTGAAAGAAATCAAAGAAGATCTAAATAAATGGAAGGACATTCCATGTTCATGAAATGGAGGAGTAAATACTGTTAAGATGTTAATTCCACCCAAAGTGATTTACAGATTCAATCCAATCCCAATCAAAATTCTAACAGCCTTTTTTGCAGAAATGGAAAAGCCAATCATCAAATTTATATGGAAGGAAAAGGAGCCCCCAAAAGATTATTCCATCTTGTAAAAGAAGAAAGAAATTGGAGGACTCACACTTCCCAATCTTAAAACTTATTACAAAGCCACAGTAATCAAAACAACATGGTACTGGCAAAAAGACAAACATAAAGATCAATGGAATTGAATTGAGAGTTCACAAATAAACCTTCACATTTATAGCCAACTGATTTTTGACAAGAGTATCAAGTCCACTCAATTGGGAAAGAATAGTCTCTTCAACAAATAGTGCTGGGAAAACTGGATATACACATGCAAAAGAATAGTAATAGACCCTTATCTCACATCATATACAAAAATCAATTCAAAATGTCTCAAAGACCTAAATATATGAAACAGAACTATAAAACTACTAGAGGAAAATGCAGGAAAACATCTTCAAGATCTTGTGTTAAGCAATGCTTTCTTAGACTTTACATCCAAAGCATAAGCAACACAAGAAAAAAATAGATAAATGGGACCTCATCAAAATTAAAAACTTTTACGTATAAAAGGACTTTTTCATGAAAGTAAAACAAAAATCTACAAAATGAGAGAAAAATCCAGATTACATAAAGAAATTCTACAACTCAACAATAAAAAGACAAACAACCCAATAAAAAATGGGCAAAAGACTTGAATAGACACTTCTGCAAACATATACAAATGTCCAAAAATCACACAGAAAGATGCTCAACATCATTAGCCATTAGGGAAATGGAAAACAAAACTACAATGAGATACTATTTCACACTCACTAGAATAGCTACTATATTTTTTAGAAAATGGAAAATGACAAGTGTTGGAGAAGATGTGGAGAAATAGGAACACTCATTCATTGCTGGTGGCAATGTAAAATAGTGCAGCTGCTGTGGGAGATAGTTTGGTGCTTCCTCAGAATTAAGTAAAGAACTACCATATGATACGGCAATTCCACTTCTAGGTATACACCAAAAGAATTGAAAGCAGGAACTTGAACAGATATTTGCACACTGATGTTCATAGTGGCATTATTCACAATTGTCAAAAGATGGAAACTACCCAAATGTTCATCAACTGCTAAATGGATAAACAAAATGTATTATATATGTATATTGAAATAGCATTCAGCCATTAAAAAGGAATGAAGCTCTGAAACAAACATGGATGAACCTTAAAGACGTCATGTTGTGTGAAATAAGACAGACAAAAGGACAAATATTGTTTGATCTCATTGATATGAAATAATTAGAATAAGAAAACTCAGAGTCAGAAGTAGGATATAAGTTACTAGGGGCCAGGATGAGGGTAGGGAATGAGGAGTCAATGGTTAAATTGTACAGAATTTCCTTTTGGGATCATAGAAAAGTTCTGGTAATAGATGATGGTGAACATAACACCATGAACATAACAGCACTGAATTATGTATTTGAATGTGGTTAAAAAGGGAAATTTTAGGTTGTATCTACGTTACTAGAATAAAAATTTAAAAAAACATAGGATGTACAATGCAAACAGTAAAACCTAATGTTAACCATGGGCTATAGTTAATAGTACAATTATAAAAATGTTCTTTTATCAATTTTAACAAATGCACCACGCTAATGCAAACTGTTAATTACAGGGTGGTCTATGACAACTCTATTTTATGCATGATTTTTCTGTAAACCTAAAATTTCTCTAATAAAAAAATAACAACGCATTTCAGAGATTATAACATATGTAGAAATAAAATACATGTGATAACCATAGTGTGAGAATGGGAGTATGATATAAAAGTTCCCTATTGTAAGGTTTTAACATTATATGTGAAGTGATATAATATTATGTGAAGGTAAAATATGGTAATTTAGAGATACATATTATAATCATAGAGCAAATATTAAAAATTAAAATGAAGCGGTTTAACTAATAAATCAAAAGAAAAGATAAAATTGAATATTGAAAAACACTCAATAAAAATCAAGGAAGAAAAGAGGAAAAAGGAACAACAAAAACAACAACAAGCAGATACATGGTAGTTGTAAAAAAATTACCTGATTATACATTAAAAGTAAATGGGATCTAAATACTGAAATTAAAATGCACAGATTGTCAAATTGTATAAAAAAGCAAGACCCAGCTATATGCTATCTACAAGAAATGCAACAAAGACACAATGGTTAGAAATTAAAGAATACCCATATAAACAGTAAACATTAGAAAGCTGAAGGGGCTACATTTATCAAAATGGACTTTGGCATAACAAATATTACCACACATAAAGGGGAACACTTCATAATAATAAATTAGTGAATTATCATAAAACATAAAAATTCTAAAAGTGCATGTACCTAATAATTGAGTTTCAAAATACACAAAGAAAAAATATTGAAAGAAATGAAAGGAAAAATAGACAAATCCACAATTAGATTTGGAGACTTTCATCATTCTCTTAGGAATTCAAAAACAAGTAGCAGAGAATTAATGAGAACCCATAAGACCCAAGAACCACTATCAACCAACTTGATCTAATTTACAATTACAGAACACTATTCCTAACAGTAGCAAAATCCTCATTATTTTAAGGTATATATGGAACATTCAACCAGATTAACCAAATGCCAGAAATGAAATTCACTGGGCATTTTCCCAATGAATTTAGAAAATGGTTAATCATATGAGGTATTCTCTGCCCCTCGCCCCTCCAAAAAATAAGCACGCTAGGAATCAATAAATTCATATATGGAAAATTCTTCAAATATTTGGAAATTAAACAACATACATTTATGTAGTCTATGATTTAAAGAAGAAGCCACAATATCAATTAGAAAATATTTTTAACTGAATGAGAGAGAAAAATATTTTAAAATATCAAACTGGAGATATGAAATGAAAGCAATGTTTAAATGAAATTCTATTGCTTCAAATATTTTTACTAAAAATGAGAGAAAGGACAAAAACAATGATCAAACTATCCACTTTAATATTCTAGAAAAAAATAAGACTAAATTGAACCCCAACCAATAGAAGAAAATAATGAAGTTGAAGCAGAAATCAATAAAATGAAAAAACAAAGAAAAAAACAATGAAACTCAAGATGGTTATTTGAATAACAACAATAAAACTGACAAAATTTTAGCTAGATTGACCAAAAAGAAAAGAAAAAATGGAAACACATTTTAGCAATATCAGAAATGAAAATGGAGACTTTCATTAATAATAAGGAAATATTATAAACACCTTTATGTCAATAAATTCATTTACTTAGATAAAATGGACAAATTCTGGAACAACATAATTTATAAACCTGCCACAAGAATAAAGTGAAAATTTGAATAGTTCTATGTCAATTCCAGACTTTAAATTTGTAATTAAAACCTTGCCACAAAGAAAGTTCTATGCTTGATGGCTTAACTGGGGAATCTCTCAAATATTTAAGGAAAAATTAATACGAGTTTTCTTTCAGGAAATAGATGAGAACGAAATATGTCCAACTTATTTGATGAAATCAGAATTTCCATGCTCCCAAACCAATACATATTTTTAAAAAAACCACTACAAACCAAGAACACTCATAAATATTGACACAAATATGTTTAAGAAAATATTAGCAAATCAAATTTAGTAAAATTTAAAGAGAATAAATATCATGACCAAGTGTGATTTATCCCAGAAATATAAGGATAAGGGAGGCTTACCATTTGAAAAAATTGATTAATGTAATTCACCACAATAACAGACTAAAATAGAAAAGCCATACAATCACCTCAGTGGATTCTGAGAATGTACTCTACCAAATTCAACAATGGATATTCATGATAAAAAATATTCAGAAAACTAGGAATTGATGGAAAGATATTCAAAGTGTTAAAGGGCATCTACAAAAACAACAACAACAACAACAAAAACTATAGTCAATATAATTTCTAATGGTAAAAGACTTAAAACTTTCCCCTAAGATTGGAAACAAGTAAAAAGTTCTAGTTTTCATCACTTCTATCCCATGTTACATTGAGGTCTTAACCAATGTAATAGTACAGGAAAAAGAAATACATATTGAAGACATACAAATTGAAAAGGGGAAGGATAGTTGTCTTTACTTGCAAGTAACATGATCGTACAAAAAGAATATCCTATGAAATCTACCAAAAGCTATTAGAACAAAAAAGTGAATATAGCCACCATGAAAAGTGAAAAAAATATGAAAAAATAAAAAAATACAAAGCTAATATCATTATAAATATTACCAGTGAACAACTGAAAAAATCCTTTTCTTTTGGGGATTCATAAAAGAACTTCAAACTCTCACAGTTAGTATCAAAAGAAATTATGAGAGCATTTTCCAAAGAAGAAAACCAAACACTGAGTTTAAAAATCTTTCATGATGTCAGAGTGGAAAAACAACAGCTGATTTTCAAGGCTGAAGGAACAGGAAACTGTCGACTTGATGTCATTGATCACATTGTGACATTCTGTAGCCAGAAGGAGACCCCATAGACCAAGGAGTTAACATATGGTGTTATAAAGAATTTCTACGCAGAAATACTTATTGAGTGCCAACTAAGTTCCAGAAAGAATATACAATAATAATTATTAGAGTGATAATAAAATGACGGTGTATAATATGTTCTTGAGGACAAAGGCAAGAAATAAAAGAAAGTGGATTATAGAAGAGAAAACAAGATTGTGAAGAATTTCATCATAATTAGTGGCAACTTTATCACTGTGCTCAATTTTTCCTTTTGTTCACTACTCTTGAATAATGAAAAGTCACTGTAAATTTAGTGTAGTATTTGTTCATTTAGACATCTCAGAAACATTGAACTATATTTAGAGGAAGATGAAAAATAAATAAATCCTGGATGTGTCTGTTGCCAAAGCTCAACTGGAAACTAGCCAACAAGACACCGATATATGGATCAGTTCCTCCATTCCTTGACATAGAGGGGCAAAATGCTGCAAAACTGAAGCCATTTTGTAAGTGCTGAATTTCCCTGAATTTGTTACTTTTCAATCAGCTGTATTTACATTGTGCAGAAATACCTTTAAGCTTTCAATAAAATGTTTTTGCATTAGGGGACATTTAGTTCATATAGGAGGTTACATATTCCTATACACAGTCGGCTTTGAAATTAGTCAATGGTACCTGACCCAGTACCTAGCCTCCAGGAGCTTAGATTCTAAATAAGTAATATGGAGGTACATAAGAACAAAAGAAACTGAATAGACATCACTTGTTTAAAGATTTTCATGGAAGAGTCCATTAATCCCACCATTTATAAATTCTCATAACAGAAAAGTCTCAAATCTAATTGAAATCCCTCATGCTGTAAGAAATGGAAAATAGTTCATAGCATTATCCTTATTACTAGTAATGGGTATTATTTAACGAGTGCTTTCTAGCATGACAATATCCCATGAAATTGATGTAAGCATATAAATTTTGCAGATCTAAATGAGGAAGAATATTCAGTAGATTAAGTAATTTCCCAAAGGTACACTGCTGAGTGATGAAGCCTAGTTTCAAATCTCAGACTATCTACTTACAAAGTTATAGTTCCTGATCAAATTGATATACTATCTCCTAAAATAAGTTTCAAAGGCCTATGTATTTCTATCACCCTCAGAAGCCTTTTATTTTAAAAAATTTCACTATTTTTTGGAGTTTTCCTGCAATCCACTGAAAATTCTTCAGTGTTATTCTCTTCCTGGTCATCTTGGGAGAACCACATATTAAAAATATTTTTCAGGAAAATAACAGAATTTGAATTACAAAATCAGTATTGAGCTACATGTTGCCATTTCTATGCCCTATGACATGCACAACCACAGGACTTCAGCCAAGCCTCACAAGCTATGTGCTACACATGCAGTAATCGGGCTCATGCTTACTGTGTGACACTTAGAAGTGGATAGTGTCCACAATGCTGAGGTTTATATAGTGGACTGTAGAGTAGGGCCCCATGCCTTTAGAGGTTCTCATCTATAGTATATGTCCCCTGGATGTAATAGCCACCATACTCAGTCACACAATAGTCACTTTATGCAACAGAGTTTGGACTGTTCATTTTCTTGCCTTTTTCTCTTTTAATGCAGTATAATAAATTTCTTCTACTTTAGAATATATGCAGAACATGCTTTCTGGGTAGAATTTAATTGAGCAGCATAACTCTTCAAAATTAGATACAGATACATATTCAAACCAATCAAGGTTCATATTAATAAAACATGCAACTTTAGCTCATATTGGTCAACTTAATTAGCATTCAGGAAACTAAGCTGAAAAATTAAGTAACTTCTGCTCAAGACCCTTTAACTTTATGTTACTTCCTTTTAACTACATGGCCTAAGAAAATTTTTGAATGTCACTGAAAGTTTCATCAACAGCATAAAATGATAAACTTCTGCAGTGAGTTTTTAAGTCTCTAAATTTCAGTTATGCTACAGTTACAGTGAGGAATCACAGTGGGAACTGTTTAGGTAATTAGTCCTCACTCTTCCAACAGAGTTGTACACATCAGTCTGGGAGATAAACAGCAGATGCTTTCTTTCTGTTCCCCAAAGTATGGAACTTTTCCCACATTCTTATTGTCCATTTAACTTTTTGATCCACTCAATACAAAATTTGAGTAAGAACTGGATTTATTTTCAAGTTTGAGAGAATTCAGTTACTTGGGATGTGTCAAGACAATTTAATTGTACTACTTGGAAAATTACTTCATGAGTTAGTCCCTTAGGTTCCCCCAAGAAATGCAATGATTTTACTAGGGAAAAAACAGAAGTCTTTTCTCTATGTGGGGTGATTATGATTAACTAGGGACTAATTTCTACATTTAAGACAGTGGTAAGTCTGCTGCTGTGCTCATAGGATATAAATTAAGCATATCAAAATTCCAGAACACTTCAGGACTCCTATGCTGGCTATCAGTCTTCATTAATAATAGGTTTGTAGATGGCATATACAGAGAGAAAAATTGAGATTGAGATGGACTAAATGAAATATATACTTGAAGATACATAAAATTTCTGTTAGGATACACAAGAAGCTATTAATAATATTAATTACCTATGTGAAATGGAATGATGGGATAGTCAGGACAGAGGGAAACTTTAACTCTTCACTTAAACTTGTTCTTTTTCACACCATGCATGTGTATTACAACAATAAAAATAACGATAGCGATAGTGGAAAAATAGCCCATAATAGGCAGAAAGAGCAAAGTTGGAGGAGTGTGAGGTAAGAATCTTTAAGCCATGAAGGTAAATGTCCTTTGCTCCAAATTTAGAACATCTAGATATAGAATCACAGCAAGTTGCCTTCTTTTATTCAGACACAAAGATTTTACAAGATTGCAGTGTCAGAAGCATTTTATCACATATCAGCAGTCTCTTTTGCCACCTAGAGAACCACTAGTACTGCAGAAAAGGGATTTTTCCTTTGAGTTCTGAGTTGGAACTAGAAATATATTTTCCTACTGAAATTATCTTTAAAAAACTGGGTAATAAATTAGAAAATTCAACTTAACTAACAATGTACCTATAATGTACCTAACAGCACTCTGTATATATATACAGACAATATAATTAAATTACATATATATATATATATATCCTGCATTTACAATCTGATTTCTCTGGGTCTGTGGGAATGACCTTCCAAATAATTGACTTGCATATGAAAATTACTACTCTTGCTGTTTCATATCTTTGCCATTTTCACTGTTTTGCTGTGTAAGTATGTAGGAGATATCCATGAATATGGCAGCTATAAAAAAATAAAGCAAATGATACAAAAGAATAGATGGCTAGAAGATAGGTTAGTGCGATTGCTAAGTTCACATGTCAACTCGGCCAGGTTATGGTGCTCAGTTGTTTGGTCCAGCAACCACTGGGCTGGTTGTTACTGTGAGGATATTTCATGGATTTAAGTCTCCTTCATTGCATCTCTGGTTGATTATATCTACAATCAATTGAGGAGATTGCCTTCAACAACGAAAGAAGTCTCATCCAATTATAGCTGAAGGCCTTAAAAAGGAGAAGTGATGATTTCAGCAGTCAGAAGAGAGAATTTCCATCTCTCCTTCAGCCAGCCCAGCTTTTCCTGGGGAATTCACCAAAAACCTTCAAAAGAGTTTCCAACTTGTAGCCTGCCCTTTGGAGTTTACACATGTTCATCACTACAGTCATTTGAGACAAATCATATAAAACATATATATATACACACACACACACACACATACACACATATCCAGTTGGTTCTGTTTCCCTAGAGAATCCTAATACGGTTAGTGAATTGGAAACTATTGATGATGAAAACATTAAAATCTAAGCTTTAATTTCGTGTTAAGTCCAAAGTCCAAGGAATTTTCATCTGAATTCTGAAACACAAAATTATATCAAGGCAGCATTAAAGACCTGAATTTAGAAACAAACCAAAGGCTTTAAATAAAGTCTTGGGGAAAAAGGCATATTATCAATTTTTAAATTATTTGTCTAACTTTCTGGGATGCCTGTAAACAAAAAAACAAAAATGATATCAAATCCCAACAACCCAAAAAAGAACTGTCCTTTAACAAATGAAAATAAAGACCATTTCTTGAAGGATGCATTGGATAATGATAATGGTTATGATATTTCCATGCTTAATCTTATTGTTCAGGAAAAGATTCTTGAAATATCACTGAATATTTAAAATATTTAAACCAAACAACCGACAACTGAAAACTAAAACCCCAACCAATGTGGTATGAACTAAATCTCATTACTTCTCTGGGCCTTCCTTTATTTGTCCTTTGAGCTACATGATATCTAAAGTTCAATTCAGCTATAAGATAATTAAATTACTTATAATAATTATTATTATATCCAATGTTCTGAAAATATAACAAGTACATAATGTCACAGGAGAATATAAAAAGAAAAAGCTTACATATCTTGCAGAATTATAATGAAAAGATAAAGGCTTATAACTAAGATTATCCAGTTTTCATCATAGACCAGACTCATAAATAATAATTAAAGAGTTTATTGTTCTAAACATATTAAAATTTTTAGGAAAACATGTTTTTTTACATAATTAGACAAAGTGAGGGTTGGCTAATGGAGAATTATCCTATGTATCACACGTGAAGACAAAACTTTTAAAAATATTTAAAGTACAGAAACACATTTAACAAATACTGAAAATAATATAATCATCCATCATATAGTTTCTGTATACCTACTATGTGCCAAGACTGTGTCAGACAGTGGGATAAAAAGGCAAAATGACATTTTTTGTGTCTTCAAAGGCATTGCATTCCAGTAGAGGTAGCAGACAGCTAAGCAAGAAAGTACTTTAAACATTTATGGGCATAAGGAGAGTGCTGGGTAAGACACAGACACATTCAGCGCGGCCATCTCCCAGCCCTTGCCTATCCCTCCTTCCACCTCATTTTCTGTCGTGTGCAGTGTTCCTATTCTGCAGCCCAGGGGAGATGTTAGTTCTAATGGAAAGGCCTGACAATACCTGAACCTGGGAATTAGGAACGAGTAGCTGCAGCTGCTTATTGGGGCAGAAACTCTCAGTGGCAGGACCCTCTCCCCCTGGGTCATATGAATACCCCACCTTTGGCAGCACAGATTTGTCTCTCCTCTCAGACACAAAGTGTGGTCTGTGGACTGCCGTCCACCAACCCTGACCCAAACAACTGGCCTCCCCAGGAGATCTGCCATGATGGAATCCCTTCCCCTGCTTGTTTGGACCTTTTGTGCTGTGAAAGTTACAAAGCAGTCATTTACTGGAAGTTTCTGTGTTCCCATGATGCACCATATAGCAATTCCATCTAGAGAGAGAAGTTGGCTGAGAGCATGGTGAAGACCATTGCTTAACCATCCTTTTGAATTTCAAAGTCATTATTTGTCATCATATAGTAAATGGGAGAAGGACTATTAAAATACAAAATTAAATAAAGAAGGTTTATTACGTAGTGTTTTACAAGTAAATGAAAGTGTTAATATTAAAGAAGAGAGTGTTAGGATGGGCCTATAAGGAAAATATGAAGTCCCAAATCCCACATCATTTTTTGAATGCAAAAATTTCTGCTTTGATTCTGTGCTGCCAACATTTGTCTATTTGCAAACAAACATCTCACAATTATTAGTCATGTTTGCTCATGCTGAACGTTTCTCTCCTTGAAAATTTAGCACCTGCAGAGAAAATACACACACACACACACAAATACACACACAAATGAGACCATCAATCTTCTGGGCATCTTCAGGCTACAACTTTGGTACAGATGTGTCAAAACATCTCTATCTGCACATCTGGCTTCCTCTGGAACGCATCAATCCAAAAGAATGCAGCCAAGCTTAAAGCAGTTTGGCCAGAAACTGTAATAACTCATAGCACATAAAATTCTGTGCTTAAATTTCTACATTGTGCCATGTCGATTGCACTTAAAACTTTTAGACAACAAAATCCTGTGGGTTGCATGTTTTTGAGAATACAACCAGCACATGCTCTCTTTAATGGCCATCTGCACCAGTGGTCTAGCACAGCAGGGCTTCCAATGGCTTAACAAGGACTGGGGTGTGCATGTGTTTGGAAGCCCATGCTAGTTGCAATATCAGTTGAAATTTTAAAGAGAATTATTTCCCATTTGCTATGTGAAATTCTTCATGCTGTCAAAGTTGAATTGAAGCCTGATAGAAACTGGTCATGAGCTTTTCGTCTGCAAAACTGGCTTCATCAATCATGCTTTTCAGAAAAAAATATGGTTCCTGGCAACATGAGCATTATGCTAACATATACTATTGGTTGAATGCACATTTCCTTCCAAAGCCTCAACTACTATGAGAAAAGTTTTAGTTTATGAAGCATTTTGAAAAAGGCACAAAATGTGTAAACTGCTAATCTCTGTTTTTAAAATACTGAGAGGAACTCATATCACAACAGTGAAGACTTTGTTAGATGTGTAGCTGAATAATAGAAATTTCAGATCTGAGTAGAAATAGAAATGGATATGATGATAAGGGAAGCCATACATTTTAAGAATGTTAAAAGAATATTTCTAGACATAAGAAAGTATCAAATAAAATGCCATATCTGTTTTACCTAATCCTCTGTCTTTGACAATGATACATACATAATTAGCCCCTCACTCCTAATTTCTCTTAAACTGTTATGGTGCTATCTTACTTAAATGAGATGTTCATTTTATTATTATCATTGCAGATATTTGAGAGAACAAAGTCTAACCCACTCCACATTCTAACCTGGACTTCAGGTTCAGAACTATACCACTCAGGCTGTGTGATTTAGTCAGCAATGTCAAGAAAGCAATGCAAGTCAAATCAGTTCTTGGTTGAGGGGAAGAAGAAAGGACAGCATTAATAAGAGATTCTGGAGGTGTGACAGACTATAATTACAAATCTTAAGTCTTGACTGAAGACAGACTTAAGATCAGAAGTGGTACGGCTCATGCGATTTAACGTCAGTATTTGGAGGATGTGTGGTAAATATTTTCAGAAGTAAAAGACAAAATACAGAGTATAAGAAAAAGGCAAGACAATAATCTGCCTCTTATCAGTGCTGCAATCAACCTTTGGGTATACTCAGAAAAAGAAGTGTGGGAATAAATCCACACTTAAGCCATAGAGCAGAACATATCAGATAAAAGAATGCTGACCATAATATAAGATTTGAGGCTTATAGAAGAAAGTCACTTCATCAGCCTAGTTAAGGTCATGTTAAAATCCTTGACCTTGGGGTCTGAACAAGAGTGTTCTAGTGTTGACTTTGCCACTGAGTAGTGCAGCATGAAACTTTTGAAGTCTTATACTTCTTAGGGCTCATTTCTTCCTCCCTATTCTCAGCTATCTCTCAAATTTTATGAATCTCTCTACTAATTCTAAAGCATATGTTTCGAAGAGTATGTGAACCTTTCTTTACCTAAGAACAATGAAAAACATTGGAGTGCTGGTTCTCAGTCAAGAGACTGAGGCTTTGTGTGAAAATCGAATGACACTTAACTTGCCTGCATGCAGACATGTGAAATAGTTGATCTCTTAAGGTTCCTTTCAATTCTAAGATAACCATTTCTATTGTTTTAAATTGGAAAATAATTTTATATGCATTCCTATAATACTCAGTCTTGTAGAATTTTTTTTCTTTAGTTATACCCTCCTCCCGTAGATGGTTCTCTCATCTGTCTGCTCATTATTTTGCTCACCTTCTCCAGGAAGCACCAGGAATCAAGCCTGAGACCTCCGACATGGGAGGCGAGTACCCAACAGCCTGAGTCACATCCGCTCCCTGCAGGCTGTGGCATCTGCTGGCTTGTGGCATCTGCTTGTTGTAGTGGGGGAAGAGTCTAGCTCGTTGTGGTGGGAGGCAGCATCTAGCTCATTGTGGTGGAAGGCAAAGTCTAGCTCGTTGTGGCCAGAGGCGGCGTCTGCTTGTCTTCTTTTAGGAGGCACCAGGACCCGAACCCAGGACCTCCCATGTGGTAGGTGGGTGCCCAAGGGGTTGAGCCAGATCCTCTTCCCAGTCTTGTAGAATTTTAAGTTTTCCCTCAGAGAACTGTATCACATTAATTTTCAGCAGCAGATATAGTGCCACTAGATAGCAGAAGCAAGCATCTGTGTACATCTTGATCCATGCAGTAGTGTAATTCTTACTTGTAGAGTTTCTAAAGTCATAGAGTACGTGCCACCCATCTGCCTAATCCATTTGGACCTGTGTCCCTGCTCCAAAGAGCATTTTTCATGACACAGAAAATGTCACTGACCCAAAACCAATTAAACAGTATATAGGAAGAAGTCCAATTACCTAAATATTTCCTGAAATTGCTCTCTGATAAAACTTAAGAGCTCTTTGTTATGAAAATTTCTTATTTGGGAGAGACCAAAGTCATTTGGAGACTCGAATTTACCAAAAGGTGCTAGCTGCAACATATTCTAATAGGTGAGAACAACTAATAATATTAAAGTGTTTTGGGGAATATAGTGCAGTGGACAATCCTAAGCTAGAAGTCGCTGATTGTGCATGAACACTGAGCGAGAGAGCACTTGATCTGCAGTTTCTGTATCACCCCTTTAGGAAACTCAATCTCAGTAAGTTAGATACCTGATGACAAAGGCCACTCATGGAAATGTTTAAGTGGGAGTTAGAGATAAAATGATAGAGACAAAAGTCAGAGAATCCCATTCAACAAATATTTATTAATTGAATGCCTGCCACATGCCAGAAACTGGTCTAAGTACTGAGAGCATAGCATTGAAAAAAGCAAACAAAAATCTTCTCCTCATGGAGTTTCTATTTTAGTAGAGCTTCGCATAGGGGGGTCAGCCAGCAAAGGTAGAGAGTACACAAAAGGAATTTCTATTGTATAGGGGTGGATTATCAGAAATCACTCAGTCAAGAGATAAGAATCAAGGAGAAAGCCAGGAATTAAGAGTCAGATACCCAGAATCAGAGGGGAAGATGATGCAGTGGTCTAGACAGCAGCCAATGGGCACATTAACTGATATGGCAGGACTGAATTTTTAAATGCTGGCCCAGTTCCCATTGCTCTGTGTCTCTGATTCTTAAGACGATCAACTCTCCACAAGGCAAAAGGCCAGGGAAGGTTCTGACACTCAAAGAATTTTATCACCTAAACCATTTTAGGCTCATGAAGTACAAAATTCTGCAGAATAACAACTCTGTATATTAATAAACTATCCTGCAGAGTGCCAGTGTATTTCAGTTGGATGTATAACTGCATAAGAGATTAGCTAGTTCCACCGGTGTTGAAGATGGTTGCTCAGAAAGGCATGAGAAGGCCAAGTAGAAAAATTATAAGTTGAAGGTCATAAAAATGTCATCAAATCAAGGTGAGCCATCAAGCCTTAAAACAAAACATCATGTCCCTGATTATATACTCCTATATTCCTCAGCAAACATACACACCACAAAACATACACACATGCATACAGAATCTAAATGTTAGAGAAGAGGAATCAATATCCTGGAAGTATGGGAGTGGGAAGGGAAGAGTTCAGACAAGGAAGAAATAAAAGCTGTCATCAGTCACATTAAGTGATTCCTTTTACTGTTTTGTTGTATGTTTGTGTATGTGCTTTCAACCACCTCATATAGATTCCCTCCATTTTGAGTAGAAACACCACTGAATTAATCCAAGTTTCTAATCCCTGCAAATTATTCTGTCTTCATTTTTATCAATATATTCTAACTGAATATTCAAGCTGCACCCCCTAGAAAACCTGGAAGTCAAGGCTTTCAATGAGATCCACTGTATTACCATCTAGCCAATTGCAGATCGCATTTGTCTGATCTTTGCTAAATTAGAAGCAAAGGGCTAATTGTAAATCATTCCCCACTCTTAATTTAAGTCTCTTCACAGAAGATTGGTTGCCTCAATCTGATGGTCTTATATAAATGAATCCACCTTTGACTTTCATTAAATACACTGAAATTGAACTCATCAAGGCTTAATAAACTTTTCAGATATTTCAAAAGATAACTCCTTTTAATTTAATTTCTAAAACTCTGAATGAATACATGCCCATCTTTTCTACAGCTGGGAATCTGTAGATAACCAACCCTATAATTTACTCTAATGATAACTCAGAAACAGAGCAAAAGACCTTAAATTCATAACACTGAATGTACTAATGAAATGGAACTTGACATTCAGCCTTTCTTTAGTTTTAGAGTCAGTTAATACACTTACAAATCATATATAATTCTCAAGTGCTCAATTAACTCTTAAATAAGCCTTAAATCGTTGAATGTGTGAGATGGGAAGGTTCTTTCCTGTGTCTATTTTGAGATGTTCTATAGTATATCTAGTAACTATAAATATCCTTTATTTTCTTCAGGCTCGTGAGAAATTATTGAAATATTCTGATAACCTAGTGCCCCACAAATTTAATCCTTGGGCTATAAATAACAAACTGAGAAAACCTTTCAGCCGTTCATTCAGCATCACAGCTTTAATAAAGTAAATCATTTTCTGAGTTAGTATGGTACAAAGAACAAATTTAAATGCACCATATGCAGCAATCTATAGTCATGGTCTCCTTTGTTCCAAGATATGAAAAGAAGACATTGAAACCCAAAACAACCAGGATAGTTATGCCTTTTTCTCATTTAAAAAATCAGTAATAGAACTCAGACTCCAAAGAGATATCTTGTAAAGGTTCATCAGCATTACCAAGGAGCACCTTTTTTGCATGCATGGGTAGCCTTCCTTGAATCCTTCCTTCTCTAAATTCCTGTAGCAGGTATAATCCTAAATCCATTTAGGAAAATAAATTTGTAGAAGGGATAAAATGATCAAGGGTGTGAGTATAGAGGGGAGAAATTGCTTTCACAATATGAGCTTCCCAGTAGGCAAAAATGATTTGAAATCGTTGCTGTCTTCAATCTAATAGTCTACAGGTATGTGCAAAAAAAAAGGAAACCTACAACAGTCCTAAGCATATTGCTTTCACTGATGGCAATATTCTTAGACTAGGAGGGAAAAAGTAGATGTAATGGGTATCAATAATCCCAAGCAAACCCTTATTTCCATCTGAGTAGCCTATAGGCTTTTGACAGCTATAAACTATGAATCAATCAGATTTACTTTCTGATTGACTATATAAAGACATCCATATGAATACAGTGAAAGAGTTTGACTTATTTTTGTCAGAAAATTCCATATAACTGAGATAAAAATACTTATGGGCCTGGGGGTTGAGATGGAAGGAGGCCCATCTATTGCATAGCTGCTACGATTCTCCATTTCACATTGTTAATGAAGATAAAGAATTGTGAAGTAACCTCCCTTCCATCTCACCCTTCCCCTCTATATGATGGGGAAATATCCTTTATAAAAAAGTAGAAGTAGATTGATGCATGTGCATTCAAAGTTCTTTGTGAGGTAGATTCAGAGTTTAACTTAATGATCAATGTAGTGTATGTTGTCCACCCATCAACTGAACTTGAACAATAAACTGCTACTTGACTTAGAGACTAAGAATTGAATTCTTTTTTATCTTTACAGGCATTCTGGTCAGACTGGTAAAGATTTTTGGAAACAAAAATCTTCAAGACATAAGCTTTGAACAACCAGGAAGAACTAGCAGAAACATCTCTCTAAAAGCTCCAGAAAATAGGTACAGGATTATAGTAACAGGATAAGCAACAAATCAAGAAAAAGTCCACTTAAAAGTGGTAACATCCCATGGCACATTGGCTGGCCCTGGCCAGACACCTCACCAGCTTTGTGGCATGGAGTGGCCTGTGCTCCCAGTTAGGATCTCTGCTCCCAATTCCAGAGGGAGCATATATTGGGAGCATGAATGTCTGACCCACTCTGTCTAGTGGTGGCCTAAGGGATTTGCTGTCCCATAACTTGTGTTGCATATAGAAGGCAGCTCACCAAGCTCTCTGACAAAAACACAATGGGAGAGCAGGCAAACCAGCTGCCTGGGGCAAGGGATTGCTGACTGTGGGACATGCAGTGCAGTGCCCACAAACATGAGGAATTTTCCTAAAGAAGTGGGGAGATTTCTATCCATGTAAATGAGGAAATTCCTAGAGCCACAAGTGCAGAAAGGATCAGGGAGGTCCCTACTCTTTGGCCTGGTGCTATTCTCCAAAGTCATTGTATGGCTAAGCCCTGAAGGAGAGAACTCCCACTAGTCAACCTACAAAGACGGTGAAAGGTGTTTTCTTTTTTCTTTCTTCTTCCTGTTTTTTTTTTTTGTTGTTGTTGTTGTTGTTTTTAGCTCCTGGCATTCAAAGAAACCTCTTAGGTGAATACTAGCTTAAAGAACAGATACCTCAGAGTCTAAATGCCAGCAATAACATACTCAGAATGCCTGGGTTTAAACAAAAGATTATAAAACACACAAAAATGGCCCAGGCAAAGGAGAAGATTAAAGCATTAGACACCACCAATGAGGAGAATCAGATTTGGGACATTCCAATTTATTAAAGAAACAGTTCTAAATATGCTAAAAGAGCTAAATGGAAATATGGACAAAGAACTACAGGAAATTGGGAAAAATCAAATATCAAGGGGAGATGAAAATTATGAAAAGGACCCAAACAGAAATAAAGTCCACAGTAACAGAAATTTTAAATTCCATTGAGAGTTTCAACAGCATATTGGAACTAGCAGAAGAAAGAATCAGTGAACCTGAAATAAGTTCAACTGAAATCATCTAGTCTGATGAGCAGAAAGAATGAACAGAGCCTGAGGAACCTGTGGGACACCATCAAGCATGACAATATATGTATTGTTGGGGTTCCAGAAGGAGAAGGTCAGAGAGAATATTCAAAGAAATAATGGCTAAAAACTTCCCAACTTTAACAATAGACATGAATATATACATCCAAGATGCTCACAGAAATACAAACAGGATAAACCAAATATACCCACACTGCACCATGTTACAATTAGACTGACGAATGTCATAGATTAAGAGACAATTCTGAAAGCTTCTAGAGAGAAGCAATATGTCACATACAAGGGAATTCAATAAGATTATGTGCTAATTTCACATCAGAAATCATGGAGGAAAGAAAGCAGTGGGAAGACATATCTAAAGTGCTGAGAGCAAAAAAATTGCCAAAAAGAATTCTTTATCTGGCAATACTGTATTTCAAAAATGAGGGAGGGTGTTAGAGGTTCCCCCTTACAAGGTTTGCAGTGATTAACAGGTCATAAGGCCGTGACTCAATTCCGACCGATTGAGCAAGCCACAGCCGACATGTTTGGAGGCAGCCCATCTCCCCCCAAGAATGAACAAAGGAGCCATATCGTAGTGGGAGTGGAGCAGATAAGGACCTTCACCCCTTCTGGGCCCAGGCGCCACCAACCCCTCCTGCATTCCAAGAATACCCCACCTCCTAGCCCACTACCCCCTAGCCATACATAGGAAGAATTCACTTTCACAGCCCCTTATTGGCCCCAGGCGGTACTCAGTCTCTAACCCCCTCCCCATGGACTAATGTTTCCCTGCCTATTGATGTATTGTGTAAAGTCATATCCACCACCTTGTACAAGCAGGCTGAAGTCTACTCTTCAGATCCCCTCCATTGGGAGAGCTTCTCAATAAACTTCCTGCCTACAATCATCAGTCTCTGTGTCCCAGTGAGTGCCGATATTCTCCAGCATTTGGTGCTGAAACCCAGGACTGGGGTCACATTGAGACTGATTGATAGGTGAGGAATCTCCGCCCTGCTACTGCAGAGGATCCATCCAACACCGGACACCGAATCATAGCTGGGTGAGTCAAGGATTTCTTCGCCAGAGGATCCTGCTCTCTCTCTCTCTCTCTCTCTCTTTCTTTTTCCATTGTCCAAGACAACCCAACAAAAATCCTAGCACTAGGTCAGTGATCCTCAAGTCCCCAAGGGTCACGGTGGATGGGAAGCCCACATCCTCGTGGGAAAAGATCCCTTGGTTCCGGAGACATCTGGTCTCAAGTGCAGTCTCCCATTTCCTTGGGTGATTTCCAACTGATTCAGGGATGCCTGTCTCACTTGGAATCTCCCCTGTTCTTTTTCTAAAGATCCTTAGTCTTACACCCACACCACCAAAAATGGAGAATTCAATTTTGCCCCCTCCAAAAAAAACATGCCTCTAGGCTGTCTCCTTCATAACCTTAAAACTCTGAACCCAGAAGAAGACATCAAACCTTAAAACTCATTTTCTATTCAACCTATGTGTGGCCACAACACAAACTGGACAATGAAAGTCAATGGCCAAAAAACGCCACTTTCGATTTCCTAGTTCTCTGAGACTTAAAGAACTTTATCCAGCATAGCAGCAAGTGGCCTGAGGTTCCTTACATTCAGACCTTTTTTTATCTTTGTAACCGACCTTCCCTCTGTCAATCCTGTTACTCTTACCAAATTCTTCTTTTACATAAAAAATCTCCTCAAAAGCCTTCTTCTCCCTCCCTACCGCCCCCCAAATCCCCTGATAACCTCAACTTTGATTCAGCTGATCAGGCTCCTCCTGCACCTCCTGATATATACCTCTGACATCACCTCCACCCCCACCCTCCTTGTCCTCTAACTTCCCTTCCTCCCCATTCTTGTCATTACTGCCTTCTGCCCCAACTTTTGCCCCTCCTCATACAGGTGCCGGGGTAGGCACTCGCCTCCCCTTCCCGCCCCATCCCCCTTCTGCACACAGAAAGCCCTTCTTCTGACTCCAATTCCTCCGATCACGCCCCTCTTCCACAGCCATATGCCTCATCAGTGCCCCCTAAACTTACTCCATCCTCCTCCCATTCCCCCAGACCTCCCTCTGAACCCTCTCCCTTCTCCCCACCCTCCACCCACTCTCAAACCTCCTTTCCAAGCTCCTGTCCTCTCTCTCCAGAAAGTGGCCCAGGCAGAATGCATTATGCGTGTTCACGTCCCCTTCTCCCTCTCTGATCTCTCCCAAATCAAGCACCATCTCAGGTCCTATTCCTCTGATCCTTCTCATTTTATCAAAAATGTCAATACCCCACTGACTCTAATAACCTTACTTGAAAAACCTACAATTGCCCGCCTCTTATAAGTAAGCTTTTAGCTGATTCCTAAGTATGTCTAAGTGTACTCCTAAAAAGCAATAATCCAAAATATATGTGTTAAATACCTGTCTATCCAAACTGCTAAATTAAAGCTTAATTGCATTTATACGCTCAAATATTCCTAACTGTTGCTGATTACTAGTAAAAGTGTTTCCAAAAAACAAGCTTGCATATTACAGGCAACACTGATTCCAGAAAAAAAATCTTAAAAGCAGTAAAATCAAAGATATATAATAACGAAAAGCCTAAAAATAGCCATTCCAAAGGAGTAAGAATTATGAGTCAAGTTAATGAGCTTTATGTTTTTGTTGCTGTGTCTTAACTCTTTTTGTGTTTATCATTTGTTCAGTGTATATTTTGATACCTCCGGATGGTAATATTAAATTGATAAATGAAAATTCTTAAAAGAGTTCCATTTGAGGCCAAAAATTAAATAAGCACTTATATTAATAAATAAGTATAGATACTAATAAGACAAATTAGCATTATAAGTATTAAATCTTTAAAATGATGAAAATTGTAAGTTTTGACTAATGAAATTACTACAAACCTCTTTTTGGAAAAAGAAAAGTTTTTTGCCTAAATTGAAATGAATAGTTTATTTTTCTTCACAGAATGAAATGAAGGAAATGAGACTTAAATGGATATCGAAAGAAGTAAAAAGTTTGTGGAAGTGCTGACTAAAATTTGATAAGTTTGTTCAAGGAAGTATGTTTCGTCCTAAGATAAGATGGCAGATTTTCATAAAATCAGAATGAAAGTATGTAGGACAAAATTTGAATGCATATGGCAAGTTGTATAAGGTATTGTGGTGGCATTAAGTAAGAGAATGTGTTCTGTGAAGGCAGAATTTGTCTTAAGATGAAGTAACTATAGTGTATGTGAGTATGGAAGTTTATACAAGCATTGTTTAAACTGAAATAAACTGAAATATTTAAATGGCTAATTTCAGGAAGTCATTATTAAACAGAACCTGAATTGATGTTAATAACAAAAAGTCACTATCACTTTGTTTTAAAACTTACTAAAACTTTTAGTATCTCCTTAGGGAAATCAATCCACCTACATTCACCTTCTTGTGAGAAGGCCAATAATGGATTTTGCAGTGCTTCCCCAAGGCTGTGTGCAAAACCCAACTATCTGTCCTGGCCTGGTGGCAAAGATTCTGGCTGCAAGGAAAAAACCTGTGGCTGTAACCCTATTGATATTATGTTAACCAGTAATCCTTTTTTCAGAATTAAAAGAAGCATCAGAGACAATGGCATCTTATCTTAAGAGCCTGGGATGGGCAAACAATCGGACAAGTTACAAAGTCCTCGTTGTCTATCAAATTCTTAAATGTTGTTTAGTTGAGTATAACAAAAACTGAACCCTCCGCTGTAATTGATAAAGTACAATGTTTTCTCATATTAATAGTTTATAATATTGTTGGGGTACTGAAAACCCTTCATCCCTCATTTAGCTCAGATATTAAAACCATTATATGTGTTAATCAGAAAAGGTTGTGCATGGAAATGAGAAACTATCCCCACCCACCCACTCAGCAGGCTGCTTTTTAGAAAAAAAAAGAGTAAAAAGGGCAATAACACGTTACCCAGTAAATTGGATGTAGCTAGTACCAATATTGGCTTTGGGTGGGGTTTGTGGCAGAGGCAACATTCTAAACAAATACCCTTGGGTTTTAGTAACAATTGCAAGAAGAGGCCAAAGTACAATATAGCCCCTTTTAAAAAGCAACTATGTGAAGCATACCACACCCTGTTGCAAGTGAAAGCCTTAACCCAATAGTGTCCATTCACTCTGAAGACTGCCAGGGGTGGATTGCAGGTACTAAAAGCAAGACAGGAACTGTTGTGGGCTGCCTTCTGTGGGGAAGAGATCTGTGGAAGAACATCTGAGATGCCTGCCAGCAGCGACAGGTAACTGTCTATCATGTCCCTGCCCCCTCCTCTAACATCTCTCTTGGGACTGTTGAGGCAGATACCCTCATGAAGATCCAGAGCCATACCAGTGAGACCCAAAAAGCAGTAGAGTGGCTCCAACAAAAAGGCAAGCATCGTGAATACCAGACCTTGTTGCCTAGCCCAGCAGTTCCAACTGCCTGTTACTCGCCAGCAGCTCATGAACATCACCCACGAGTGTCCTTCGTGCTTACTCCAACAATGGTAACATCAGTCCCCTCCTGACCTCAGAAGGGGCAAGGTATGCTTTCAGTGCTGCAGACACTGCAATGGGACTCTTGTAACCAGATCCTTACAACCATGGACTAAGTTTAAATTATGAGTTAAAATGCCAGCTGCCCCACAGCTCAAAAAGAGGAAGTCATAATAATTTGTTGTTGCCTATGCCTCAAACTATACAAACTGGGAAAAAATAAAATCATTTTAACCATAAGTCTATACAACCCTACTTCTTGGAAATCTTAAATCCATGAAAAATCACTGAAAAACACTGTTAAATATATAATCTTATTAACCCTTCTCCTCAAACTACTGGAGATGACAACCTCACAGCTCACCCTAAATTTCATGGTTAATTCCTATCCTTACCACAATTATAACTTTCATTCTCCTCATATCAGCAGGTCCATACATCTTCCACACAATAACTCAGTTTATCCAAACAGCCATCCAAGGTGTCATCCATGATCATGTACATGATCTTCTCCTGCTGCAAAATACAATGCCAGCCACCGAGCCGGAAGCCACAATATCTCATCACCAAAAGGGGAACAATAACTGAATCCCACAATGCCCCATAACAGCATAAAGCAGCCAGATGATAGATGCCCAACTTCATGTTCTCCCTCTCCACCCAATCATATCAAAAAAAGTTGGGAATGTTAGCCTCATTTAGCAAAATAACCCCCCACAACCCCGATCAGCACAGGCAGGTCTCCCCTGCCCCAATAAGAGATGACACCAAACCCCCATCCCTGTCCCTAATCCAACAGGATGTACTAATCTCAAACCTAACCATGAAAATATCACAAGATCATGGGAGGTACCTGTGCAATCATAAATGAAATTTGTTGTTTTTATATTAACAAAACAGGGCAGGTAGAAGAAAATGTCAAAATTTTAAAGGAAAACATAGAAATCATTCAGAGGGCCCAAGACAACAGCTACGGAAATCAATCATGGTTATCCTCATTTCTTTCTTACTTGTCCTCACCCCTAAAATCAATCCTTTTACCCATAATAACACCACTACTGGTAGTATTGCTGCTGCTTCTTTTTGGTACTTGTCTCTTACAGCTTTTCATCCGATTCATATACAAGATTGTACAATCAACAGCTCAGGAATATGTGGATGGCATCTTTTTGCTACATAAACATCAATACCAACCTCTTCAGGAAAAGAAGTCAGAACCCACTGGACAGAACGGAAGGGAACCCTTCATCGCCCCATTATAGCAGGAAGTAACTAGACTGAGTCGATGTCCCAAATCTCCTCACCCTTCCGTTCTGCCCAGTATTCCCATTACTTAGGTCCTTCATCATATATATATACATATATAATCAAAGAGTTAGGAATGTTAGAGGTCCCCCTTACAAGGTTTGCAATGATTAATAGGTCATAAGGCCGTGACTCAATTCCAACTGATTGAGCAAGCCATAGCCTACATGTTTGGAGGCAGCCCATCTCCCCCCAAGAATGAACAAATGAGCCATATCACAGTGGGAGTGGAGCAGATAAGGACCTTCACCCCTTCCAGGCCCAGGTGCCACCAACCCCTCCCATATTCCAAGAAAAACCCACCTCCTAGCCCACTACCCCCTAGCCATACATAAGGAAGAATTTACTTCTACAGTGCCTTACTGGCCCCAGGCTGTACTAGTCTCTAACCCCCTCCCCACGGACTAACGTTTCCCCACCTATTGATGTACTGTATAAAGTCATATCCACCACCTTCCACAGGCGGTCTGAAGTCTACTCTTCAGGCCCCTCCATTGGGAGAGCTTGTCAATAAACTTCCTGCCTATAATCATCAGTCTCTGTGTCCCAGTGAGTACCGCTTTTCTCCAACAGAGGGATAAAGACATTCCCAGATAAATAAAAGCTGAGGGACTTCATCACCACTAGACAAGCCTTACAAGTAATGCTAAAGGGAGCTCTGCAAGTTGAAAGGAAAGTAAACTAGAAAATTAACTGAATCCACATGAAGAAATAAAGATTACTGGTAAAGATAACAACATGGGTAAATATAAATACAAGTATTACTGTATTTTTTATTTGTAACTCCACTTTTTACTTCCTACAGGATCTAAAAGGCAAATGCTTAAAATGTAATGACAAGTCAATAGTTTTGGACTCATGAGGTATAAATAGGTTATTTGTGACATGAACTACATAAAGGTGGGGGGTGGAGGTGTATAGGAACATAGTTTATACATTCTAAAGAAGTTAAGTTGGTATTAAAGCAAACACAGTTTTTATAGATTTAGGATGGTAAATTTAAGTCTCATGGTAACCACAAAGAAAATATCAGAGAATAGGCAAACTCATAGAAACAGAAAGTAGGTACAGATTACCAAGTGCTGGTGGCAGGGACAATGGGAAATTATTGTACAATGAGTGTAGGTTTTTTCTAAGTTTGGGTTGAAGGGGAAGTTCTAGTAATGGATGATGTAAGAGTATTGTAACATTGTGAATGTGATTCATTCCTTTGAATGGTGTGCTTGGGAATGGCTGGAATGAGATTTATATTATATATATATCTCCACATTTTAAAAGAAAGAAAGAAAGAAACAAAAACTGAAGAGATAATGACAATTAAATGTGATATATGATATTGGATAGTATCTAATAATGGAGGAGAACAGCCTCAAAAGAACATTATTGAGACATAAGAAAAAACTGGAATATGGAATATGAGTTTTATATCAGCATTAAATTTCTTGAACTTGTTAACTGCACTTAATTACATACGTGACTATCCTCGTTCTTAGCAAATGTACATGGAACTACTTCGTGTGCAATAAGTATGATGTGTGCAACCTGATCTCAAATGTTCAGAAGAGAGGGAGGGGGAGAGAGAGAGAGAGACAGAGAGAGACAGAGAGAGAGAGAGAGAATATGAATCACATGGCAAAGATGGCCAAATGTTAAAATTGGTGGAATTGTGTATCTAGGTAATGGGAATATGTTGAAGTTCTCTGTATCATGTTTATATTATTTTTGCAACTGTCTTGTAAGTTTGAAATGATTTCAAAATAAAATACTTTATTTTTAAAAATCTTCATGATATCCCAAGGCATCTCTTGAGTCTTTGGGGATCCTAGCAACTATATGTAACTTAATGCAATAGATAATCTCAAAGATTTATTTAAATGATTAATGACATGGAAAGATCACATGTGAGGAATATGCATAACAAGCACCTTGCCTCTCTCTAGAGAAGATCATTTGATGAAGCCTAAGAAATCTAAATTATTCGTTAGCAACTGAGTATGGTAAAAAATGGTCACTGTAAGGCAATGGTTATAACTGAAAAATTTTGATCAACTTGCTTTATGGTGATAGCACCTTCTTCTCCATTAACAAGCACTATTTCAAATTTTACTGGCAAACTGAAAATGACTAAAGATGATACATGAGTCTTTTGAGTCAAGCAGTCTGAGAGATAAGTTGCAAGAACTCCTTACTAGCAATACGTTTAGCCATAGGTTATAAATAATTAGTAACATTTCTCTGATTCAGAGTCCTTTTATTACATTACCTTAAGTGAAATTCAGGTTTATTTTTAAGCTATTCTTGGATCAGATATTGTAAGGCAAGGAAAGCGTTTTTATTAGTGGGAAAGAAACATGTTTTCTATGTGAACCAAGAGGAAAATACATGCCTGAAAAATTAACAAAGGTGTTCAACAGATAATGAAGAAAGAGTCTTTTTATCTGGAAGATGCTGAAACAATGAAAAAGAACAGCTTTGAAAGAAAAGGGAAACAAATTTTGTTGTGAATCTATCATGGCCTTGTTTGACCCAGAACAAGGGCAAAGAATAAAATGTATCACTGCCTCTTCATACAGCATGGGAATATTCTGAAAACATCATAAATGTCAATAAATAGAAGGAAAGAATATAGTTCGTAAAGAGAGCAGCAAATGCAAAACGGAACCATATGAGTTATACTGATTTTTATATAGTCACAAAACATGTAGTATTTTTTTGAGTTTCCCTTTGTTTCTCTGTATCTGTTTTCCCACCTACCACTTCCCACACCAATCTGGCATGGTAATTGAAACTTCCAGCTGAATAAGTCCCATGGAACTGGAGCACAACAAACCAATACTAACCACAGCAGAAAAATATCTCTAAATGTTTTAATTTGGATGTTGAAATTTCTCATTTAATGAAAACTCAGAAGTATAATTGGATGCTAAATAAATGAGCCAGCAAATATTTATTAAGCACCTGCTAAGCATGTGGCATTGTCCCAGACACTGTGGATTAATGAAAAATAAATAAGGCTGGATACCTGGTACTAAGGAGCTTATATTATTTTAAGGACAAAGACTATAGAACACAATATAATAAAGGGTTAAATTTTAAGATTTTATTTTACAAAGTAAGGGAAGAAAACAGTCACTATGGTGTGTGTTTTAATCACTATAATGTCTAATTTCTGGGGTAAGAAAGTAAAATTAAAAGACTAGAGAACAATAGCATAAAAGTGTAGAAAAGAATATGTGGATTTTATTTTAATGTTCTTGTATTGCTCTGGAAGAAGGTAAAGATACTCATTAAGAGTAGACTTTGTTCATCAGAAACATTAAGATATCCAGGGAAAATCACTAAAAGAATAGGCACGAGGCCTATAACTTCCAAAATGGTAGAGGATACCATTTTGGATTGAGTTTAGATAAAGTTTTTAAAAAACAGCAGAGAGTAAAGAAATTGAAATCACAAAATAATATTATAGATAGGAATATAAAGGTATTGGTAATTAAAACTAACGTAAATGGATTAAAACCTTTGGTAAAAGCAAACATTGTCCTTAAAGCCTTCAGGTAAATGAGAAGTCTACCTGTGTTCTCCACAAAGGTGAAGGACTTTCATGACAGCAACCATGCAGCTCTTTTTGAAAGACAGCTGGATGGATACTCACAATAGAGGATTAAACAGCCTCTGAATTTTAATTTCTGTAAACCTATCTGGAGTCTGCTTCAATAACATGTCATGATTCACAATACTAAACAGTCTTGTTTTAATAAATTTCTGTAAACCTCCCCCCCACACACACACACACAAAAGCAAAGACTGTCAAAAGGAATTAAAAAAAAATACAGCTATGTACTTTTTACATGAGATTTAAAAGAGTGTAAGATCCATCATCATCCTTTTATTAGTCCTGGGCAAGTCTGATGAACTGGAGAGTAGGTGTTGCAACACTGCTGAGATTCAGGATTCAACCAGTACATGAACAGACTGAAGATTCAAGTCTCTGGGACATATATTTAATGAGTATAGTGCTAATTATAGGTTCAAATAAAAGGGACAGAAGAGCCATGTATAGGGAAATTATAAATGAGTCTAACTTTGTTACATATATTCCAAGGTAAGGTCCACTGAGAGGGTGTCAAATTCCAGAGATTGTCTGCCCTATCTATAGTGTCTAGATGTCTCTAGAGCCCTCAGGAGCACCCCTGCTTGAGGTACTGTTTACTGTGGCAGTCAGTGAGATCCTCCTGAGAAATATATGAGTGTAACCTCTGGAATGACCTCCCGACTCACTTTGAAATCTCTTAGCCATAAAAACTCATTTTTATTTAATATTTCCCCCTTTCAGTCAAAGACTTTTTCCAAATGCATTGTTAGAAAGGCTGACTGTAGTTTGGAAAAAAATACCAGGAAAAATAGTGAAACACTCTTTAAGAAATGCTCTTGATGGCACAGAGAATAATACAATGTGAAAAAATGTAAAAGACCATGACTCTAAATCAATAAATGATTCTAAAGAGTTGGTTTCTGGATTTGAGGAAACTTAAGAAATATCTTCAACAATTTATTTCATATATTTTCCATCATGTCTATGCACAAGAGTAATAGGTGACAAAATTCTATGTTTTAAAAAGTTTAAAGAATTCTTACAGTAAGTATAAAAGAAAAATTAGGAATAATGAAAAATGCATTATGCTAAAATGGCATTTTTATCTGAGCATTTATAAAATAATAATGTATCTTAAAATAGAAGGTATCTTAGGGTCATATTAAAATTGTGTGACAAAACTAAAGCAGTTCATAGAGTAAGTATTGGATACATGCAGTAAAAAGATTAAAAGCTGAAAGTAAATGAGTTCAGCATCTAAATTAAGAAATAAGAAAAATAAATGGAGAGAAGTATAATGAAGGAAATAAGGTAAGAGTGAAAACAAATGGAGAAAAAACAAAGATATCAGGGAGAAGGATAACACCACCAAAAGTTGGTTCTTTGAAAATCAGAATAAAACTGCCTAGTCTCCAGCAATGCTGATCAACAAAGAAAGGAAGAAGAAATAATAAATAGATGCATAAATAAATTTTTAAAAACGCAGATGCAGCATACATTAACCCTCTTATGCCAGAAATGAAAAATAAGATTGCCCTACAATGACAAAGATGAAACAGGATTGCATCATTTCCATATGGCCCAAATGGATACATGGATGAACAGTTAGCTCCATTCTAAGGGTTATCAAAGTTATCTGAAACATTTGATTCCAAATGCTACTATAAATAATTTTAATATTAAAAGGTCTGACATATTAAATAATTTCATTATATTGTAAAACATATATATTTTTTCAGGTTTTGATGAGATAATAGTTTACTCCCTTAAGTGAAAATAACCATTCTTTCATCAATTTACTAATGAATTTTACCGTTTATGGGCAATTAAGGGAGTGTGGTTTTACAGCATGTTAAAAGTGGCAGCATCTCCATAAAAATATTTCAAGACTACTCCCTGATGAATTTTTCACAAATGCAAACCCTCAAGGAATCAAAAAAAAAAGTAATTGTTGTCTCTTTGGCAGAGAAATCATTTTAGGCTTAGTAACCTCTTATTCATCAAGTCAAAGAAATAACCAGAATATTTTCTCGTAATAACTACATGTTTCTCATTTACAGGCATAAATCTGCTCTATACACAAGGAAGGGTCTCCATACTGAATTCAGTCATGGTATCTTACTTGTATGCTATTATCCTAGAAGCAAAAGCAGATGAAACCCAGAAAGAGTCAGCCTAACTAATTAGACTAGAGGGTATGTTATGCTTAATTTTTCCCTTCAAATTAAATAGATCCTCCCACCACTCCCCCATGTTCCTCAATGGTTTCCTCAAAAAAACAACCACCAAAGCTGCCTTGGGTCACTTCTCCCAACACACACACACACACACACACACATACACATAGCACCCAACGAAATTAGGCTTTTATCAAAGGTAGAAAGAACATGTTTTCTTTTAGACAAGTTTAACATTTTCATATTTTCAGAGAGGATATGTTGAGGCTTAAGTGGCTGCTAAAGAGGGCTAATAACCTAGACTTAGGAAAATAAAAAATGCTGAATTCCAACTTGGAGTGTACTTCTCAATTCATTTTTCCCCCAAAACAAGCCAAAAGGAGGTCTTGTATCTGAAACATGATTATATACAATTTCTGCAAACCTTACCACCAACAATAATTATTACTATTATTATTAATATAATTACTAATTAATTTTAATAATATAATTATTATTAATAGTAATCATATTCAAGCTTTGCCTTTCAGATAAAAGGAACTTAAAAGGCAAATGGAACTAACATAACAGGTTACAAAGTAAAAGACATTTATTTATAAAATTCAAAATTTACTCCACCACTGATCTAGATGCTGTTCTAAGTATGAGTTTATTTCTTTGGCATTGTTCACAGAATCAAAGAGCTGGAGGGATCATTGAAAGGTCATCAAGCCAAGTGATCTGGGTTCAAGTGCAATGGTACCCATATTAAGCTAAGAAAAAAAAAATACCTCCTTTTTAATGAGGTCCAAATAAGTAGCCACAGCTCCCCTTCCTATCCTATCTCCAAATCTCAAAACCTCACCAGTTCATCAGATGCTTTAGTCTACAATTAAGCCTGATCCATATTGTTTTACCTTCAAAGGAAAGGGAGAAAACCCTGAAGTCATTTGTATAAAGACCTTAGTATTAAGAACTATTAGTGAATATGAAAAATAATGAGGCACGGAGAATAGGCTATAGAAGGTGTGATTCATGCACATCCTCCATGGCAACCAATATTGTCCTGGATTTAATTCCTAGTGATGAGATTAAAGTGTGGATTCTTTCCACCTTGGTTTTCCCTCCTTGCTATTTTCTCTTCTTTTCCTTTCATGACTTTGATGAAAGAAAAAAAAAGATAATAGAAGGCTAGGTGAGAGTGCTGGACTTTCTTAACAAAAGAGGAAATCATGAAACCTTAAAGTCACCAAAAGTTAGAAAATTGCTCAGCTAAATGTGTTCAATTGCTGTGAAAATGCCTGTTACCTTTCCTGCTCTCCAGCAAATGAATCAAAACTTTCTGCTCAGTGAACCAATTGTCGGTGGAGAGGAGTGAAGAAGTGTTATTGCAACCAGCCTTCAGGGTAAGCCAATGATACTAGTTCTTTCGCGGGGCTTTGATCACTCTCCCTGGCTATATCAAAGGGATCCACTGAGTGCTTTTAAATAAGCTTTCTATGGTACGATAAAAGAGAAGCCTGTCCAGTAACTGAACTTGGGCCAAGACTGAGACTGGAACCAAGCCCACTCCACATCCATATGCTGCCCACCCAGAATCTGACAGTGCCGCCTTCTTCCCACAACTCTGTCTCTCCATATGTTTGAAAAGTTACCTCCCTTACTCCAAAAGGAAACACATCTAGTATAAAACTTTTAAATGAAAACTCCTTTCATGGGCACTGACTACAGTTTTATTCAACTTCATGGGGGTGTTTTTATTTTTCCAGTATATCAATACCTAAACTACATCCATTCAATCATTGGCTCCTTCATTTATTAGGAGTTTAATAGGTGTCAGATACGTTGCAAAGTTCTGGTTGAAAAACGGTGACCAAAACTTGCACATTCCGATGTTTAGTAGAGTTTATATTCTATATAGTATCATACACACACATACACACACACACACACATATTTGAATCTATAAGAGTTTATAAACAGCTGAGCTGAGAAGCCTTCCCTAAAAAAACAGTGATTGAGCTGAGATGTAAAGGAAACATGGAAGTTCATTCTACAACAAAACCCCTTTCTTCTCTTTAAAACAAATCTGTATTTCACTTTAGTCAATGCTGTTCATACTTTCCTTTAAGAATGAGAATAATCCATCTTTCCTTTGAAAAAGGGTTGGATACTGAAACTTTAAAATCCATTCATTTCTCTGCTGAACAACAAATATAACATACCTGGGCTTTTGGACTTTGCTTTTTGATTGAAATTGTTAAATTCATAAAGATTAAATGAATAGACTGTCTTTCATATTTTAAAAAGTAATGTTGCTGACCCATAATCAGTAGGACACAAATTAGTAGAGCTTTTTTTCAGTAGCAAGACTTTTTTTCTTGTCTGATTTTATGGTAACATCCATATTCTTTCCATTTTTTCTGGATTCATTGTTAAGATGCAGCTTGAATTTTCAAGCCCCCTTTAATGTCTTTCCTTAGCTTTACCATCTCAACACCTTCCTGTAATTCTGACTACAGTTTACCACATGTAGTTAGCCTATCATGATCTTTTAGCATAGACAGGCTTCTGGGTTTAATTCTTGATTCAATTCTGCTACGCTGATTTTTGTTAGCACAACTTATTCAGCATGTTGGCTCAGATGCAGAATTTCAGGGAAACTAGATCCATTAATCAGGCCCAGTGAAAAAGATTCTGTGTTTCTCATCTATATAGACACATAAAATACAGTCCACCTACACCTAGAGTGTTTCGGGAGTGATTTCAGGGAAGCACGATGTTGTCCATTAATCCCCCTTGTTTATGAGGCCTGTCACTCTATCAGAGAAGAAAATGAAATAAGTCTGCCATGATTTGTCTTCACATTTTCACACTGACTATTTCCTAGTTTATTGTGCATTATTTTCCTCTCCAATATGATGGTCTTGTTGACAGTTTCACTTAAGTCTGGAAGGAAAGGGCAACACCTAAGGATGGTAGGAAACTGGAGACCTGAAATTCAGGGGGATTAGAATCCATTAAAGTAAATCAAGTATCTGAAGTCCACGAATGCCTCCAGGGTCGGGCACCTGAGGATCAATTACCCAGGCAAGGAGTCTGGAAACTAAAAGGGTCTCAATACATCTTTTTGTCATTCCTTGCTCACTCAGATACTTTTGGTAAAGCAAGAAGCAGTTCTCAAGCATGCATTGCCTGGCTGGGGCAGTAAGTGATATGAACGAAGCAGAACAGTTATCTGACACTTGCTTAAGATCCCTGCCCAACATAAAAACAAAATAAATGTCTCAGTGGATCAACTAATCATCATTGCTCTGTTACTGGAAGACCACACAAGGATATTGTACAAGATGAAGGTCATCTTCTACGACAATCCTGCCCTCAAAATATTGGGGATAGGTTTCCAGACATCCAAGGGTCTCCTCACTGCTCCATAATGACCCCATCACCCAAAACCTTATTTAAACTATTTTCAAAAGTATTTATGGATACAGACTAAAGAGACTCTTGGCAGTAATGGATTCAGTGTGTTTATAACTCAATTTGCATGAACGTATTGTACTTTATTTTCCTAAAAACAGAAAAGAAACCAATAGTTATCAATCATCAAATGTGTAGTAGGTAAGAGGCTGTTTGTCATTCTTTATTTCATTTCTTCCTCACAAAACTCCTGTGATCTCCATTTTACAGATTAGGAAACTGAACTCAAAGAGGCTGCCGACTCAATTAGTAGTCAGGGGAGCAGGAACGAGTAGAGAGGTGACAAACAGGTCTGACTTCCAAACACCTGCCTGCCTCCTCTGCACACACCGGCCTCTTGTTCACACACCTACCTGGTCACACGCCTATGTGGTCAAGAATGTGGTCTTAGCACATGCTGTGGTCTCTCCTTCCCACCCCAAATTCCTAGAAATTACAAAACAGCTTGCTTTGAAAATTACAAGGGAACCCTCAACAAACCTCAGATCCAGGGAAACTATGAGGAATTCCTGAAAGGTGGGAGACAGCACCTAAACAAAGAAGGAAAACAAAGCTCCAAACACACAAAGGAAAGGACTGTGACTGAACAACTCTAAATAAGGACTGATTGCTAATAATGACGGCAACAAAACAACAACAATAGCATGAAACAAACTCTAGATCATGTCAGCATGGTAGCTGACAGGGGAGGTGGAAAAAATGGAGAAAACTGAAAAATTATTGTAGTACTTTTCTTAGACAAGTTATAACGGATATTAATAAATTCTTAGCCCTGTTTTAAAAATCGTTCATAGATATGTGTGTATGTAGATAGATACGTAGATAGTAGATAATGTATGTAAGTGTATATATTCAAAACACGTAAAATTTTATAATTTAAATATATGCAGTTTATTGTGTGTCTATATGACTCAATAAAGCTATTTTAAAAATGTATTGTATTAAAAATTTAGAGTAACAAATCAGAGGAATGTTTAAAGGGGAAGTAAATTAAACAAGAACAAAAAAATCCAGTCAATTTGGCAAAGGACAGGAAAGAATGGGAGAAACAGTCAAAAGCACGATGGAATAGAAAACATAAAATTATTCCTACATAACAGAATTCAAATTAATCATGACTAGATTATACTCACCTACTAAAATACAAGTGTTTAGCACTGCTATTGAAGATAAAATACCTAAAGCAAAACTATGAATGCATGTAGAAAATAGAGATGGAAAAGGATATACCAAAAGTTAATAAAAATCAGCTATGTGCTAGTGATGCAAATAATAATAATCAATATGAAAAGGTAGAACAAGGACCAAAAGGAATAGTTCATATTGGTGAAAGAAAGCATAAACAAAGAAGAGAAGAGACCTGTATGAACAAAGCAACATAGTTTTAAGAAAAATGTAATACAAATACAAGGAGAAATAAGTAAATCCTAAAACACTAAGATTTCATTGTATTGCTCTAAATAAATAATCAAAATATTTTAAAATTATTTTAAAGACTTGAATAACAAGTTACTTAATAGACATGTAAAACTGACCCAGTAACTATACATGTAACTTTGTGCCAAACAACAGAGGATGCACATTCTTTTAAAAACTGCAAGCAACAATCTCAAAAATTGACCATGTAGTCAAAAACAAAAAAAAAGCATCTATTCCAAAAGAGCTTATTACATGAGAGTCACAGTCAATAGACATGATGCAATAAAATTAAAAATTAACAACTAAAATGATAACAAATAGTAAAAGAAAAAAATAAACTTGGGAATGAAATATATTTTCTAAACTCATGTATTAAGAAATAAATTAAAAGACATTTGAAACAGAAAAAATAACAATAACAAGAACACTGCATGTCAAAACTTGTAGAGTGTGCCCAAAAAGACTCTCAGAGGAAATTTTTCAGAAATAGATATACTTTATAG